>JAJFZO010000504.1:17500-39269 GCA_021397835.1 Moringa oleifera
GCCAGCCCCCTCATCCCTGTCCTTCGACTTAGTGCCCAGCAAGCGAGCAAGGGGAGCCGCATCGCACAGACTCTTGGAGTGGGAGGCATGCCCAGGCAGCCCCCAGCAGGCACGGCATGGGCCAAGTGCCCAGTGTGTGGCAGAGGAGGGCGCGCCAGCCAGCACACAGGCGCCCATCGCGAGCCAGCCCCCTCGTCCCTGTCTCTCGAGTAAGTGCCTAGCGAGCAAGCCAGGGGAGACACGTCGCATGGACCCTGGGCAAGGGTGGCATGCCCAGGATGCCCCCAGCGTGCGGCAGAGGTGGGCGCGCCAGCCAGGACGCGGGCGCCCATCGCGAGCCAGCCCCCACGTCCCTGTCCCTCGACTAAGTCCTCCGCGAGCGAGCCAGGGGGGCCGCGTCGCACGGACCCTGGGCATATATGGCACGCCCAGGCAGCCCCCAGCAGGCATGACATGGGCTGCTCGCCCAGCGTGCGGCAGCGGTTGGAGTGCCAGCCAGGCCGCGGGCGCCCATTGCAATCCAGCCCCCACGTCCCTGTCCCTCGACGTAGTTCCCAGCGAGTGAGCCAGGGGGGCCGCGTCGCACAGATCCTGGGCACGGGTGCCATGGCCGGGCAGCCCTCAGCAGGCATGGCATGGGCTGCTCATCCAGCATGCGGCAGCAGTGGGCGCGCCAGCCAGGCCGCGGGCGCCAATCGCGAGCCAGCCCCCTCATCCCTGCCCCTCGACTGACTGCCCAGGGTGCAAGCCAGGGATGCCGCGTTGCACAGACCCTGGGCACAGGTGGAACACCCAGGAAGCCCCCAGCAGGCACGACATGGGCTGCTCACCCAGCGTGCGGCAGCGGTGGGCGCGCCAGCCAGGCCACGGGCGCCCATCGCGAGCCAGCCCCCATGTCCCTGCCCCTCGACGTAGTGCCCAGCGAGCGAGCCAGGGGGGCCGCATCACATTGACCCTGGGCACTGGTGGCATGCCCAGGCAGCCCCTAGCATGCACTGAATGGGAGGCCTGCCCAGCATGCGGCAGCGGTGGACGCGCCAGCCAGGCCGCGGGCGCCCATCCCGAGCCAGCCCCCACGTCCCTATCCCTCGACATAGTGCCCAGCGAGCGAACCAGGGCTGCCGCGTCGCACAGACCCTGGGCATGGGTGGCTCACCCAGGCAGCCCCCAGCAGGCACGGCATGGGCGGCTCACCCAGCATACGGCAGCGGTGGGCGCATCATGCAGGCCACGGGCGCCCATCACAAGCCAGACCCCACGTCCCTGTCCCTCAACTAAGTGCCCAGCGAGCGAGCCAGGGGGGCCGCGTCGCACAGACCCTGGGAATGGGTGGGCACGCCCAGGCAGCCCCCTGCAGGCACGGCATGGGCTGCTTTCCCAGCGTGCGGCAGCGGTGGGCGCGCCAGCCAGGCCGTGGGCGACCATCGCGAGCCAGCCCCCACGTCCCTATCCCTCGACTAAGTGCCCAGTGAGCGAGCCAGAGGTGCCGCGTCGCACAGACCCTGGGCATGGGTGGGCATGCCCAGGCAGCCCCCAGCAGGCATGGCATGGGCTGCTTTCCCAGCGTGCGGCAGCAGTGGGCGCGCCAGCCATGCCGCAGGCGCCCATCGCGAGTCAGCCACAACGTCCCTGTCCCTCGACTAAGTGCCAAGCTAGCGAGCCAGGGGGGCCGCGTCGCACGGACCCTGGGCATGGGTCCCACACCCGGGAAGCCCCCAGCAGGCATGGCATGGGCTGCTCAACAAGCGTGCGGCAGCGGTGGGCGGGCCAGCCAGGCCACGGGCGCCCATGGCGAGCCAGCCTCCTCGTCCTTGCCCCTCGACTGACTGCCCAGCATGCGACCCAGGGATGCCGCGTTGCATGGAAACTGGGAACAGGTGGCATGCCCAGGCAGCCCCCAGCAGGCACGGCATGGGCTGCTCGCCCAGCGTGCGAAAGCGATGGGCGCGCCAGCCAGGCCATGGGCGACCATCGCGAGCCAGCCCTCACATCCCTGCAGTTCGACGTAGTGCCCAGCGAACGAGCCAGGGGGGCCGCATCGCATGGACCCTGGGCACGGGTGACACGCCCAGGTAGCCCCCAGCAGGCACGGCATGGGCTGCTCGCCCAGCGTGCGGCAGCGGTGGGTGCGCCAGCCAGGCCGCGTGCGTCCATCACGAGCCAGCCCCACGTCCCTGCCCCTCGACCGACTGCCCAGCATGCGAGCCAGGGGTGCCACGTCGCTCGGACCCTGAGCATGGGTGCACACCTAGGCAGCCCCCAGCAGGCACAGCATGGGCTGCTCACCCAGTGTGCGGCAGCGGTGGGCGAGCCAGCCAGCCCGCGGGCGCCCATCGCGAGCCAGCCCACTCGTCCCTGCCCCTCGACGGACTGCCCTGCGTGCGAGCCTGGGTTGCTGCGTTGCATGGACCTTGGCACAGGTGGCACGCCCAGGCAGCCCCCAGCAGGCACAGCATGGGCTGCTCACCCAGCGTGCGGCAGAGGCGGGAGGGCCAGCCAGGCCGCGGGCACCCATCTCCAGCCAGCCCCCACGTCCCTGTCCCTCGACGTAGTGCCCAGAGAGCGAGCCAGGGGAGCCGTGTCGCAAGGACCCTTGGCACGGGTGGCACGCCCGGGCAGCCCCCAGCAGGCACGGCATGGGCTGCTCGCCCAGCGTGTGGCAGCGGTGGGCGCGCAAGCCAGGCCGCGGGCTCCCATCGCGAGCCAGCCCCCACGTCCCTGTCCTTCGATGTAGTGCCCAGCGAGCGAGCCGGGGGAGCTGCGTCGCACGGACCCTGGGCATGGGTGGCACACCCAGGCATCCCCCAGTAGGTACGGCATGGGCTGCTCGCCCAGCGTGACGCAGCGGTGGGCGCGCGAGCCAGGCTGCAGGTGTCCAACGCGAGCCAGCCCCCACGTCCCTTTCGCTCGACTAAGTGCCCAGTGAGTGAGCTTGGGGGGCTGTGTTGCATGAACCCTGGACATTGGTGGCATGCCCAGGCAGCCCCCAGCAGGCACGGTATGGGCTGCTCGCCCAGCGTGCGGCAGCTGTGGGCGCGCCAGCCAGGCCGCGGTCGCCCATCGCGAGCCAGCCCCCACTTCCCTGTCCCTAGACGTAGTGCCCAGCGTCCGAGCCAGGGGTGCCGCATTCCATGGACCCTGGGCAAGGGTGGCACACCCAGGCAGCCCCCAGCAGGCACGGCTTGGGCTGCTCGGCCAGCGTGCGGCAGCAGTGGGTGCGCCAGCAAGGCCGTGGGCGCCCATCGCGAGCCAGCCCCCACGTCTCTGTCCCTCGACTAAGTGCGCAGCGAGCGATCCAGGGGGGCCTGGTCACACGGACCCTGGGCACTGGTGGCACGCCCAGGTAACCCCCAGCAGGAATGGCATGGGCTGCTCGCCCAGCGTGCAGCAGCGGTGCGCGCGCCAGACAGGCCACAGGCGCCCATCGCGAGCTAGCCCCCACGTCCCTGTTCCTCGACGTAGTGCCAAGCCTGCGAGCCAGGGGTGCCGCATCGCATGGACCCTGGGCACGGGTGGCATGCCCAGGCAGCCCCCAGCAGTCACGGCATGGGCTGCTCACCCAGCGTGCTGCAGCGGTGGGCGCGCTAGCCAGGACGCAGGCGCCCAACGCGAGCCAGCCCCCACGTCCCTTTACCTCGACTAAGTGCCCAGCGAGTGAGCTTGGGAGGCTGCGTTGCATGGACCCTGGACATAGGTGGCACGCCAGGGCAGCCCCCAGCAGGCACGGCATGAGCTGCTCGCCCAGCGTGTGGCAGCGGTGGGTGCGCCAGCCAGGCCGCGGGCGCCCATCGCGAGCCAGCCCCCACGTCCCTGTCCCTCGACTAAGTGCCCAGCGAGCGAGTCAGGGGGGCCATGTCGCATGGACCCTGGGCAATGGTGGCACACCCAGGCAGCGCCAAGAAGGCACGGCATGGGCTGCTCGCCCAGCTAGCGGCAGTGGCAGCCAGCCCCCTCGTCACTGCCGCTCGACTGACTGCCCAGCGTGCGAGCCAGGGGTGCCGCGTCGCACGGACCGTGGGCATGAGTTGCACACCCAGGCAGCCCCCAGCAGGCATGACATGGGCTGCTCTCCCAGAGTGTGGCAGCGGTGGGCGCGCCAGCCAGGCCGCGGGTGCCCATCGCGAGCCAGCCCCCTCGTCCCTTCCCCTCGACATACGGCCCAGCTTGCGAGCCAGGGGAGCCGCGTAGCATGGACCCTTGGCATGGGTGGCACGCCCAAAAAGCCCCCATCAGGCACGGCATGGGCTTCTCGCCCAGCGTGCGGCAGCGGTGGGCGTCCCAGCCAGGCTGCAGGAGCCTATCGCGAGCCGGCCCCCTCGTCCCTGCCGCTCGACGGACTGCCCAGCGTGCGAGCCATGGTTGCCGCATTGCACGGACCCTGGGCACAGGTGGCATGCCCAGGCAGCCCCCAGCAGGCACGGCATGGGGTGCTCGCCCAGCGTGCGGCAGCGGTGTGCGCGCCAGCGAGGCCACGGGCGCCCATCGCGAGCCAGCCCCCACGTTCCTCTCCCTCGACTAAGTGCCCAGCGAGCGAGCCAGGGGGGCCACGTCGCATGGACCCTGGGCACTGGTGGCATGCCTAGGCAGCCGCCAGCAGGAACGGCATGGGCTGCTCACCCAGCGTGCGGCAGCGGTGGGCGCGCTAGCCAGGACGCAGGCGCCCAACGCGAGCCAGCCCCCACGTCCCTTTACCTCGACTAAGTGCCCAGCGAGTGAGCTTGGGAGGCTGCGTTGCATGGACCCTGGACATAGGTGGCACGCCAGGGCAGCCCCCAGCAGGCACGGCATGAGCTGCTCGCCCAGCGTGTGGCAGCGGTGGGTGCGCCAACCAGGCCGCGGGCGCCCATCGCGAGCCAGCCCCCACGTCCCTGTCCCTCGACTAAGTGCCCAGCGAGCGAGTCAGGGCGGCCATGTCGCATGGACCCTGGGCAATGGTGGCACACCCAGGCAGCGCCCAGAAGGCACGGCATGGGCTGCTCGCCCAGCTAGCGGCAGTGGCAGCCAGCCCCCTCGTCACTGCCGCTCGACTGACTGCCCAGCGTGCGAGCCAGGGGTGCCGCGTCGCACGGACCGTGGGCATGAGTTGCACACCCAGGCAGCCCGCAGCAGGCATGACATGGGCTGCTCGCCCAGAGTGCGGCAGCGGTGGGCGCGCCAGCCAGGCCGCGGGTGCCCATCGCGAGCCAGCCCCCTCGTCCCTTCCCCTCGACATACGGCCCAGCTTGCGAGCCAGGGGAGCCGCGTAGCATGGACCCTTGGCATGGGTGGCACGCCCAAAAAGCCCCCATCAGGCACGGCATGGGGTGCTCGCCCAGCGTGCGGCAGCGGTGGGCTCCCAGCCACGCTGCAGGAGCCTATCGCGAGCCGGCCCCCTCGTCCCGAGCCGCTCGACGGACTGCCCTAGCGTGCGAGCCAGGTTGCCGCATTGCACGGACCCTGGCACAGGTGGCATGCCACGCCCCCACAGGCACGGCATGGTGTGCTCGCCCAGCGTGCGGGCAGCGGTGTGCGCGCCAGCGAGGCCACGGGCGCCCATCGCGAGCCAGCCTCCCCACGTTCCTCTACCAGCCTCGACTAAGTGCCCAGCGATCGAGCCAGGGGTGGCCCACGTCGCATGGACCCTGGGCACTTGTGGCATGCACTAGCAGCCCCCAGCAGGAACGGCATGGGCTGCTCACCCAGCGTGCGCAAAGCGTTTGGCGTGCCAGCCAGGCCGCGGGCGTCCATCGAGCAAGCACCCATGTCCCTTGTCCCTCTACGTAGTGCCCAGCGAGCGAGCCATGGGGGCTGCATTGCACGGACCCTGGGCACGGGTGGCATGCCCAGGCAGCCCCCAGCAGGCATGGCTTGGGCTGCTCACCCAGCGTGCGGCAGCGGTGTGCGCGCCAGCCAGGCCGCGGGCGCCCATCGCGAGCCAGCCCCCACGTTCCTCTCCCTCGACTAAGTGCCCAGCGAGCGAGCCAGGGGGGCCACGTCGCACGGACCCTGGGAATGTGTGGCTCACCCAGGCAGCCATCAGCAGGCAAGGCATGGAGTGGTCACCCAGCGTGCAGCAGCGGTGGGAGCGCCAGCCAGGCCGCGGGCACCCATCGCGAGACAGCCCCCATGTCCCTGTCCCTCGACTAAGTGCCCAGTGAGCGATCCTGGGGGGCCATGTCGCATAGACCCTGGGCATGGGTGGCACACCCAGGAAGCCCCAAGAAGGCACAGTATGGGCTGCTCGCCCAGCGTGCGGTAGCAGCAGCCAGCCCCCTCGTCCCTGCTGCTCGACTGACTACCCAGCGTGCGAGCCAGGGGTGCCGCGTCGCATGGACCTTGGGCATGGGTGGGACACCCAGGCAGCCCCCAGAAGGCATGGCATGGGCTGCTCGCCCAGAGTGCGGCAGCGGTGGGCGCGCCAGCCAGGCCGCGGGTCCCCATCGCGAGCCTGCCCCCTCGTCCCTGCCCCTCGACATACGGCCCAGCTTGCGAGCCAGGGGAGCCACGTCGCGCGGACCCTTGGCATGGAAGGCACGCCCAGGAAGCCCCCAGCAGGCACGGCATGGGCTTCTCGCCTGGCATGCGGCAGCGGTGGGCGCCCACCAGGTCGTGGGAGCCTATCGCGAGCCGGCCCCCTCGTCCCTGCCGCTCGACTGACTGCCCAGCGTGCGAGCCTGGGGTGCCGCGTCGCATGGATCTTGGGCATGGGTGGCACACCCAGGCAGCCCCCAGCAGGCATGGCATGGGCTGCTCGCCCGGAGTGCGGCAGCGGTGGGCGCACCAGCCAGGCCGCGGGTGCCCATCGCGAGCCAGCCCCCACGCCCCTGTCCCTTGACTAAGTGCCCATCGAGCGAGCCAGGCGGGCCGCGTCGCACGGATGCTGGGCATGGAAGCCACGCCCAGGCAGCCCCCAGCAGGCACAGCATGGGCTGCTGCCCAGCGTGCGGCAGCGGTGGGCGCGCCAGCCAGGCCGCGGGCGCCCGTCGCGAGCCAGCCCCCACATCCCTGTCCCTCGACTAAGTGCCCAGCGAGCATGCCAGGACGGCCGCGTAGCACGGACCCTGGGAATGTGTTGCTCGCCCAGGCAGCCGTCAGCAGGCAAGGAATGGACTGCTCGTCCAGTGTGCAGCAGCGGTGCGCGCACCAGCCAGGCCGCAGGCGCCCATCGCGAGACAGCCCCAACGTCCCTGTCCCTCGACTAAGTGCCCAGCGAGCGAGCCAGGGGGGCCGTGTCGCATGGACCCTGGGGACGGGTGACACGCCCAGGCAGTCCTCAGCAGGCATGGCATGGGTAGCTCGCCCAGCGTGCGGTAGCAGTTGGCGTGCCAGCCAGGCCGCGGGTGCCCATCGCGAGCCAGCCCTCACATCCCTGTCCCTGGACTAAGTGCCCAGCGAGCAAGCCAGGCGGGCCGCGTCGCACGGATACTGGGCATGGGTGGCACTCCCAGGCAGTCCCCAGCAGGCACGGCATGGGCTGCTCGCCCAGCGTAAGGCAGCGGTGGGCGCGCCAGCCAGACCGCGGGCACCCGTCGCGAGCCAGGCCCCATGTCCCTGTCCCTCGACGTAGTGCCCAGAGAGCGAGCAAAGGGGGCTGCGTCGCACGGACCCTGGGCGCAGGTGGCATGCCCAGGCAGCCCCCAGCAGGCACAGCATGGGCTTCTCGCCCGGCGTGCGGCAGCGGTGGGCGCCCAGCCAGGTCGCGGGAGCCTATCGCGAGCCGGCCCCCTCGTCCCTGCCGCTTGACTGACTGCCCAGCGTGCGAGCCTGGGATGCCGCATCGCATAGATCTTGGGCATGGGTAGCACACCCAGGCAGCCCCCAGCAGGCATGGCATGGGCTGCTCACCCGGAGTGCGGCAGCGGTGGGCGCGCCAGCCAGGCCGCGGGTGCCCATCGCGAGCCAGCCCCCACGCCCCTGTCCCTCAACTAAGTGCCCATCGAGCGAGCCAGGCGGGCCGCATCGCACAGATGCTGGGCATGGAAGCCAAGCCCAGGCAGTCCCCAGCAGGCACAGCATGGGCTGCTGCCCAGCGTGCGGCAGCGGTGGGCGCGCCAGCCAGGCCGCGGGCGCCCATCGCGAGCTAGCCCCCACATCCCTGTCCCTCGACTAAGTGCCCAGCGAGCATGCCAGGACGGCCGCATAGCACGGACCCCGGGAATGAGTTGCTCGCCCAGGCAGCCGTCAACAGGCAAGGAATGGACTGCTCGCCCAGCGTGCGGCAGCGGTGTGCGCGCCAGCGAGGCCGCGGGCGCCCATCGCGAGCCAGCCCCCACGTCCCTGTCCCTCGACTTAATGCCCCGTCAACGAGCCAGGGGAGCCATGTCACATGGACTCTGGGCACGAGAGGCATGCCCAGGCAGCCCCCAGCAGGCACGGCATAGGCCAAGTGCCCGGCGTGTGGCAGAGTAGGGTGCACCAGCCAGGCCACAGGCGCCCATCGCGAGCCAGCCCCCTCATCCCTGTCCCTCGACTAAGTGCCCAGCAAATGAGCCAGGGGAGCAGCATCGCACAGACACTGGGCATGGGAGGTATGCCCAGGCAGCCCCTAGCAGGCACGGCATGGGTCAAGTGCCGTGCGTGCAGCAGAGGAGGGCGCGCCAGCCTGGCCACAGGCGCCCATCGCAAGCAAGCCCCCTCGTCCCTGACCCTCGACTAAGTGCCCAGCAGGCGAGCCAGGGGAGCCGCGACGAATGGACCATGGGCATGGGAAGCATGCCCAGGAAGCCCCCAGCAGGCATTGCATGGGCCAAGTTCCCAGCGTGCAGCAGAGGAGGGCGTGCCAGCCAGGCCACAGGCGGCCATCGCGAGCCAGCCCCCTCGTGCCTGTCCCTCAACTAAGTGCCCAGCGAGCGAGCCAGGGGAGCCGCGTCACATGGACCCTTGGCACAGGGAGCATGCCCAGGCATCCCACAGTAGGCATGGCATGAGCCAAGTGCCCAGCGTGTGGCAGAGGAGGGCACGCCAGCCAGGCCACAGGAGGCCATGCGAGCCAGCGTGCCTGTCCCTCGACTAAGTGCCCAGCGAGCGAGCCAGGAGAGCCGCATCACATGGACCCTGGGCACGGGAGGCATGCCAAGGCAGCCCCAAGCAGGCACGGCATGGGCCAAGTGCCCATCGTGCGGCAGCTAGCCCCCTCGTCCCTGTCCCTCGACTAAGTGCCCAGCGAGCGAGCCAGGGGAGCCGTCTCGCACAGACCATGGGCACGGGAGGCATGCCCAGGAAGCCCCCAGCAGGCATGGCATGGGCCAAGTTTCCAGCATGCGGAAGAGGAGGGCGCGCCAGCCAGGCCACAGGCGCCCATTACAAGCCAGCCCCCTCGTCCCTGTCCCTCGACTAAGTGCCCAGCGAGCGAGCCAGGGGAGCCGCATCGCACGGACCCTGGGCATGGGAGGCATGCCCACTCAGCCCCCAGCAGGCACGGCATGGGCCAAGTGACCAACGTAAGGCAGAGGAAGGCGCGCAAGCCAGGCCACAGTCGCCGATCGCGAGCCAGCCCCCACGTCCCTGTCCCTCGACTAAGTGCCCAGCGAACCAGCCAGGGGGACCGTGTCACACGGACCCTGGGCATGGGAGGCATGCCCATGCAGCCTCCAGCAGGCACGGCATGGGCCAAGTGCCTTGTGTGCAGCCGCGGTGGGCGCGCCAGCCAGGCCACAGGCGCCCATCACGAGCCAGCCCCCTCGTCCCTGTCCCTCGAATAAGTGAACAGCGAGCGAGCCAGGGAAGCCACGTCGCACGGACCCTGGGAACGGCAGGCAAGCCCCAGCAGCCCCCAGCAGGCATGGCATGGGCCAAGGGCCAAGCGTGCGGCAGCGGTGGGTGTGCCAGCGAGTGAGCTAGGGGAGCCGCGTCGCTTGGACCCTGGGCACAGGGGCCATGACTAGGCATCACCCAGAAGGCATGACATGGGCCAAGTGCCCAGCGTGCGGCAGAGGGGGCGCGCCAGCGAGGCCACAGGCGCCCATCGCGAGCCAGCCCCCTCGTCCCTGTCCGTCGACTAAGTGCCAAGCGAAGGAGCCAGGGGAGCCTCATCGCACAGACAATGGGCATGGGAGGCATTCCCAGGCAGCCACCAGCAGGCACGGCATGGGCCAAGTGCCCAGCGGCCGGCAGCGGTGGGCGCACCAGCCAGGCCACAGGCGCCCATCGCGAGCCAGCCCCTTCATCCCTGTCCCTTGACTAAGTGCCCAGCGGGCGAGCCAGGGGAGCCGCGACGAATGGACCATGGGCACGGGAGGCATGCCCAGGAATCCCCCAGCAGGCATTGCATGGGCCAAGTTCCCAGCGTGCGGCAGAGGAGGGCGTGCCAGCCCGGCCACAGGCGGCCATCGCGAGCCAGCCCCTCGTCCCTGTCCCTCGAATAAGTGCTCAGCGAGTGAGCCAGGGGAGCCGCATTGCACGGACCCTTGTTGTGGCAGGCATGCCCCAGCATCCCCCAGCAGGCTCGGCATGGGCAAAGTGCCGAGTGTGCAGCAGCGGTGGGCGCGCCAGCAAGGCCACAGGTGCCCATCGCGAGCCAGCCCCCTCGTCCATGTCCCTCGACTAACTACCCAGCGAGCGAGCCAGGAGAGCCGCATCGCACGGACTCTTGGTGTGGCAGGCATGCCCCAGCAGCCCCCAGCAGGCTCGGCATGGGCCAAGTGCCAAGTGTGCAGCAGCGGTGGGCGCGCCAGCCAGGCCACAGGCACCCATCGGAAGCCAGCCCCCTCGTCCCTGTCCCTCAACTAAGTGCCCAGCGAGTGTGCAAGGGGAGCCGCGTCGCACGGACCCTAGGCATGGGAGGCATGCCCAGTAAAACCCCAGCTGGCACGGTATGGGCCAAGTGCCCAGCGTGCGGCAGAGGAAGGCGCGCAAGCCAGGCCACAGGCGCCCATCGCGAGCCAGCCCCCTCGTCCCTGTCCCTCGACTAAGTGCCCAGCGAGCGAGCCAGGGGAGCCGCATCGCATGGACCCTTGTTGTGGCAGGCATGCCCCAGCCGCCCCCAGCAGGCTTGGCATGGGCAAAGTGCCGAGTGTGCGGCAGCGGTGGGCGCGCCAGCCAGGCCACAGGCGCCCATCGCGAGCCAGCCCCCTCGTCCATGTGCCTCGACTAACTGCCCAGCGAGCGAGCCAGGGGAGCCTCGTCGCATGGACCTTGGGCATGGGTGGCATGCCCAGGCAGCCCCCAGCAGGCACAGCATGGGCCAAGTGCCCAGCGTGCGGCAGTGGTGGGAGCGCCAGCCAGGCCACAAGAGCCCATCGTGAGCAAGCCCCCTCGTCCCTGTCCCTCGAATAAGTGAACAGCGAGTGAGCGAGGGGAGCCACGTCGCACGGACCCTGGGAATGGCAGGCAAGCCCCAGCAGCCCCCAGCAGGCACGGCATGGCCAAAGTGCCCAGCGTGCGGCAGCGGTGGGCGTGCCAGGGAGGCCACAGGCACCCATCGCGAGCCAGCCCCCTCGTCCCTGTCCCTCAACTAAGTGCCCAGCGAGCGAGCTAGGGGAGCCGCGTCGCTTGGACCCTGGGCACAGGGGGCATGACTAGGCATCACCCAGAAGGAATGGCATGGCCCAAGAGCCCAGCGTGCGGCAGAGGAGGGTGGGCCAGCCAGGCCACAGGCGCCCATCTCGAGCCAGCCCCCTCTTCCCTGTCCCTCGACTAAGTACCCAGTGAATGAGCCAGGGCAGCCGCATCGCACAGACCCTGGGCACTGGAGGCATGCCCAGGCAGCTCCCAGCAGGCACGGCATTGGCCAAGTGCCCAGTGTGTGGCAGCGGTGGGCGCGCCAGCAAGGCCACGGATGCCCATTACGAGCCAGTCCTCTCGTCCCTGTCCCTAGACTTAGTGCTCCGTGAGCGATCCAGGGGAGCCAGAACGCATGGACTCTGGGCATGGGAGGCATGCCGAGGCTGCCCCCAGCAGGCACAGCATGTGCCAAGTGCCCAGCATGCGGCAGAGGAGGGCGCGCCAGCAAGGCCACTGGCGCCCATCACGACGCAGCCTCCTCGTCCCTGTCCCTCGACTATGTGCCCAGTGAACGAGCCCGGGGAGCCGCGTCGCACAGACCCTTGGCATGAGAGGCATGCCCAGTCAGCCCCCAGCAGGCACGGCTTGGGCCAAGTGCCCAGCATTCGGCAAAGGTGGGCGCGCCAGTGAGGCCACGGGCGCCCATCACGAGGCAGCCCCCTCGTCCCTGTCCCTTGACTTAGTGCCCCGTGAGTGAGCCAGGGGAGACGCGTCGCATGGACTCTGGGCACGGGAGGCATGCCCAGGCAGCCCCCAGCAGGCTCAGCATAGGCCATGTTCCCAGCGTGCGGCAGAGGAGGGCGCGCCAGCGAGGCCACTGGCTCCCATCACGAGCCAGCCCCCTCGTCCCTGTCCCTCGACTAAGTGCCCAGCAAACGACCCAGGGGAGCCGCATCGCACAGACCCTGGGCACTGGAGGCAAGCCCAGGCAGCTCCCAGCAGGCATGGCATTGGCTAAGTGCCCAGTGTGCGGCAGCGGTAGGCGCGCCAGTGAGGCCACGGGCGCCCATTACGAGCCAGTCCTCTCATCCCTGTCCCTCGACTTAGTGCCCCGTGAGCGAGCCAGGGGAGCCGCGTCGCATGGACTCTGGTCATGGGAGGCATGCCGAGGCTGCCCCTAGCAGGCACACCATGGGCCAAGTGGCCAGCGTGCGGCAGAGGAGGGCGCGTCAGCATGGCCACAGGCGCCCATCACGACCCAGCCCCCTTGTCCCTGTCCCTCGACTAAGTGCCCTGCGAGCGAGCCAGGGGAACCGTGACGCATGGACCCTGGGCACGTAAGGCATGCCCAGGCAGCCTCCAGCAGGCACAGCATGGGCCAAGTACCTTCCGTGCAGCAGCGGTGGCCGCGCCAGCCAGGCCACAGGCGCCCATCGCGAGCAAGCCCCCTAGTCCCTGTCCCTCGACTAAGTACCCAGCCAGCGAGCCAGGGGAGCCACATTGCATGGACCCTGGGAATGGCAGGCATGCCCCAGCAGCCCCAAGCAGGTATGGCATGGGTCAAGTGCCTAGCGTGCGGCAGCGGTGGGCGTGCCAGCGAGGCCACAGGCGCCCATCGCGAGCGAGCCCCCTCGTCCCTCTCCCTCGACTAAGTGCCCTGCGAGCGAGCCAGGGGAGGTGAGTCACATGGGCCCTGGGTGTGGGAGGCATGCCCCGGCAGCCCCCAGCTGGTATGGAATGGGCCAAGTGCTGAGCGTGCGGCAGCGGTGGGCGCGCCAGCCAGGCCACAGGCACCCATCGCGAGCCAGCCCCGGCGTCCCTGTCCCTCGACCAAGTGCCCAGCGAGCGAGCCAGGGGAGCCATGTCACACGGACCCTGGGAATAGGAGGCATGCCCAGGCAGCCCACAGCAGGCATGGCATGGGCCAAGTGCCCAGCATGCGGCAGCGGTGGGCGCGCCAGCCATTACACAGGCGCCCACGCGAGCAAGCCCCCTCGTCACTGTCCCTCGACCAAGTGCCCAGCGAGCGAGCCAGGGGGGCCATGTCGCATGGACCCTGGGCACGGGAGGCATGCCCAGGCAGCCCCCAGCAGGTACAGCATGGGCCAAGTGCCCAGCGTGCGGCAACGGTGGGCGCGCCAGCCAGGCCACAGGCGCCCATCGCGAGCCAGCCCCCTCATCCCTGTACCTCGACAAAGTGCCCAGCGAGCGAGCCAGGGGAGCCATGTCACATGGACCCTGGGCACGGGAGGCATGCCCAGGCAGCCCCCAGCAGGCACGGCATGGGCCAAATGCCCAGCGTGCGGCAGCGCTGGGCGCGCCAGCCAGGCCACAAGCGACCATCGCGAGCCAGCCCCCTCGTCCCTGTCCCTGGTCTAAGTGCCCATCGCGAGCCAGCCCCCTCGTCACTGTACCTCAACTAAGTGCCCAGCGAGAGAGCCAGGCGTGCCCAGGCTGCCCCCAGCAGACACAGCATGGGCCAAGTGCCCAGCGTGCGGCAGAGGAGGGCGCGCCAGCAAGGCCACAGGCACCCATCATGACCCAGCTGCCTCATCCCTGTCCCTCGACTAAGTGCCCAGCGAGCGAGCCAGGGGAGCCGTGTCGCATAGACCCTGGGCACGATAGGCATGCCCAGTCAGCCCCCAGCAGGCATGGCATGGGCCAAGTGCCCAGCGTTCGGCAAAGGTGGGCGCGCCAGTGAGGCCACGGGCGCCCATCACGAGCCAGCCCCCTCATCCCTGTCCCTCGACTTAGTGCCCCGTGAGTGAGCCAGGGGAGCCATGTCGCATGGACTCTGGGCATGGGAGGCATGCCTAGGAAGCCCCCAGCAGGCTCGGCATAGGCCATGTTCCCAGCGTGCGGCCGAGGAGGGCGAGCCAGCGAGGCCACGGGCGCCCATCACGAGCCAGCCCCCTCGTCCTGTCCCTCGACTAAGTGCCCAGCGAATGACCCAGGGGAGCCGCATCGCACAGACCCTGGGCACTGGAGGCATGCCCAGGCAGCTCCCAGCAGGTATGACATTGGCCAAGTGCCCAGTGTGCGGCAGCGGTGGGCGCGCCAGCAAGGCCACGGGCGCCCATTACGAGCCAGTCCTCTCGTCCCTGTCCCTCGACTTAGTGCCCCATGAGCGAGCCAGGGGATCCATGTCGCATGGACACTGGGCATGGGAGGCATGCCCAGGCTGCCCCCAGAAGGCACAGCATGGGCCAAGTTGCCAGCGTGCGGCAGAGGAGGACGCGCCAGCAAGGCCACAGGCGCCCATCACGACCCAGCCCCCTCGTCCCTGTCCCTCGACTAAGTGCCCAGCGAGCGAGCCAGGGAAGCCGTGTCGCACAGACCTTGGGCACAAGAGGCATGCCCAGTCAGCCCCCAGCAGGCACGGCATGGGCCAAGTTGCCAGTGTTTGGCAAAGGAGGACGCGCCAGCAAGGCCACAGGCGCCCATCACGACCCAGCCCCCTCGTCCCTGTCCCTCGACTAAGTGCCCAGCGAACGAGCCAGGGAAGCCGTGTCGCACGGACCCTGGGCATGGGAGGCATGCCCAGGCAGCCTCCAGCAGGCACGGCATGGGCCAATTTCCCAGCGTGCGGCAGTGGTGGGCGCGCCAGCGAGGCCACAGGCACCCATCGCGAGCCAGCCCCCTCGTCCCTGTCCCTCGACTAAGTGCCCAGCGAGCGAGCCAGGGAAGCCGCATCGCACAGACACTGGGCACGGGAGGCATGCCCAGGCAGCCCCCAGCAGGCACGGCATGGGCCAAGTGCCGAGCGTGCAGCAGAGGAGGGCGCCCCAGCCTGGCCACAGGCTCCCATCGCGAGCCAGCCCCCTCGTCCCTGACCCTCGACTAAGTGCCCAGCGGGCGAGCCAGGGGAGCCACGACGAATGGACCATAAGAACGGGGGGCATGCCCAGGAAGGCCCCAGCAGGCACGACATGGGCCAAGTGCCCAGCGTGCGGCAGAGGAGGGCATGCCAGCCAGGCCACAGACGGCCATCGCGAGCCAGCCCCCTCGTGCCTGTCCCTCAACAAAGTGCCCAGCGAGCGAGCCAGGGGAGCCGCGTCTCATGGACCCTTGGCACAGGGGGCATGCCCAGGCAGCCCAAAGCAGGCATGGCATGAGTCAAGTGCCCAGTGTGTGGCAGAGGAGGGCACGCCAGCCAGGCCACAGGCGCCCATCGCGAGCCAGCCCCCTCGTGCCTGTCCCTCGACTAGGTGCCCAGCGAGCGAACCAGGGGATCCGCGTCGCACAGACCCTGGGTGTTGGAGGCATGCCCTGGCAGCCCCCAGCGGGCACGGCATGGGCCAAGTGCCCAGCGTGCGGCAGCGGTGGGCGTGCCAGCGAGGCCACAGGTGCCCATAGCGAGCCAGCCCCCTCGTCCCTGTCCCTCGACTAAGTGCCCTGCGAGCGAGCCAGGGGAGGCACATCGCATGGGCCCTTGGTGTGGGAGGCATGCCCCAGCAGCCCCCAGCAGGCACGGCATGGGCCAAGAGCGAAGCGTGCGGCAGCGGTGGGCGCGCCAGCCAGGCCACAGGCACCCATCGCGAGCCAGCCCCCTCGTCTCTGTCCCTCGACCAAGTGCCCAGCGAGGGAGCCAGGGGAGCCATATCACATGGACCCTGGGCCTAGGAGGCATGCCCAGGCAGCTCCCAGCAGGCACGGCATGGGCCAAGTGCCCAGCATGCGGCAGCGGTGGGCGCACCAGCCATGCCACAGGAGCCCATCGCGAGCCAGCCCCCTCATCCCTGTCCCTTGACCAAGTGCCCAGCGAGCGAGCCAGGGGACCCATGTCACACGGACCCTAGGCACGGGAGGAATGCCCATGCAGCCCCCAGCAGGCATGGCATGGGCCAAGTGCCTAGTGTGCAGCAGCGGTGGGCGCGCCAGCCAGGCCACAAGCGCCCATCGCGAGCCAGCCCCCTCGTCCCTGTCCCTGGTCTAAGTGCCCAGCAAAAGAGCCAGGGGAGCCACGTTGCATAGACACTGGGCATGGGAGGCATGCCCAGGCTGCCCCCAGCAGACACAGGATGGGCCAAGTGCCCAGCGTGCAGCAGAGGAGGGCACGCCAGCAAGGCGACAGGCGCCCATCACGACCCAGCCCCCTCGTCCCTGTCCCTCAACTAAGTGCCCAGCGAGCAGGCCAGGGGAGCCGCGTCGAACAGACCTTGGGCACAAGAGGCATGCCCAGTCAGCCCCCAGCAGGCACGGCATGGGCCAAGTGCCCAGTGTTTGGCAAAGGTGGGCGCGCCAGTGAGGCCATGGGCGCCCATCAGGAGCCAGCCCCCTCGTCCCTGTCCCTCAACTTAGTGCCCCGTGAGTGAGCCAGGGGAGCCACGTCGCATGGACTCTGGGCACGGGAGGCATGCCCAGGCAGCCCCCAGCAGGCTCGGCATAGGCCATGTTCCCAGCGTGCGGCAGAGGAGGGCGCGCCAGTGAGGCCACGGGCGCCCATCACGAGCCAGCTCCCTCGTCCCTGTCCCTTGGCTAAGTGCCCATCGAACGAGCCAGGGGAGCCGCATCACACAGACCCTGGGCACTGGAGGCATGCCCAGGCAGCTCCCAGCAGGCACGGCATTGGCCAAGTGCCCAGTGTGCGGCAGCGGTGGGCGCGCCAGCGAGGCCACGGATGCCCATTACGAGCCAGTCCTCTCGTCCCTGTCCCTGGACTTAGTGCCCCGTGAGCGAGACAGGGGAGCCGCGTCGCATGGACTCTGGGCATGGGAGGCATGCCCAGGCTGCCTCCAGCAGGCACAGCATGGGCCAAGTGCCCAGCGTGCGGCAGAGGAGGGCGCGCCAGCAAGGCCACAGGCGCCCATCGCGACCCAGCCCCCTCGTCCCTGTCCCTCGACTAAGTGCCCAGAGAGCGAGCCTGGGCAGCCGTGTCGCACGGACCCTGGTCACGGGAGGCATGTCCAGGCAAGGCATGGGCCAATTGCCCAGTGTGCAGCAGCGGTGGGGGCGCCAGCCAGGCCACAGGTGCCCATCGTGAGCCAGCCCCCTCGTGCCTGTCCCTCGACTAAGTGCCCAGCGAGGGAGCCAGGGGAGCCGCGTTGCATGGACCCTGGGTATGGGAGGCATGCCCCAGTGTCCCCCAGCAGGCACGGGATTGGCCAAGTGCCCAGCATTCGGCAGACGAGGGCGCGCCAGTCTTGACACAGGCGCTCATCGCGAGCCGCCCCCCTCATCCCTGCCCCTCGACTAAGTGCCCCTCGAGCGAGCCAGGGGAGCCGCGTCGCATGGACCCTGGGCACAGGAGGCATGCCCAGCAAGCCCAAAGCAGGCATGGCATGGGCCAAATGCCTAGCATGCCGCATCGGTGGGCGCACCAGCCAGGCAACAGGCGCCCAACACGAGCCAGGCCCCTCGTCCTTGTCCCTCGACTAAGTGCCAAGCGAGAGACCCAGGGAAGCCGCGTCGCATGGACCCTGGGCACGGGAGGCATGCCCCGGCAGTCCCCAGCAGGCTTGGCATGGGCCAAGTGCCCAGCGTGCGGCAGCGGTGGGCGTGCTAGCCAGGCCACAGGCACCCATCACGAGCCAGTCCCCTCGTCCCTGTCCCTCGACTAAGTGCCCAGCGAGCACGCCAGGGGAGCCGTGTCGCATGGACCCTGGGAATGGAAGGCATACCCAGGCATCCTCCAGCAGGTACAGCTTGGGCCAAGTGCCCAGCGTGCGGAAGCGGTGGGCGCACCAGCAAGGCCACAGATGCCCATCTCGAGCCAGCCCCCTCATCCCTGTCCCTCAACAAAGTGCCCAGCGAGCGAGCCAGGGGAGCCGCATCGCATCAACCCTGGGCACGGGAGGCATGCCCAGCAAGCCCACAGCAGGCACGGCATGGGCCAAATACCCAGCATGCGGCAGCGGTAGGCGCGCCTGCAGGGCCACACGCGCCCATCGTGAGCCAGCCCCATCGTCCCTGTCCCTCGAGAAAGTGCCCAGCGAGCGAACCAGGGGAGCCGCGTCGCACGGACCCTGGGTATGGGAGGCATTCCTGGGCAGCCCCCAGCAGGTACGGCATGGGCCAAGTGCCCAGCGTGCGGCAGCCAGGCCACAGGCGCCCAACACGAGCCAGGCCCCTCGTCCTTGTCCCTCGACTAAGTGCCCAGCGAGAGACCCAGGGAAGCCGCGTCGCATGGACCCTGGGCATGGGAGGCATGACCAGGCAGTCCCCAGCAGGCTTGGCATGGGCCAAGTGCCCGGCGTGCGGCAGCGGTGGGCGTGCTAGCCAGGCCACAGGCACCCATCGCGAGCCAGCCCCCTCGTCCCTGTCCCTCGACTAAGTGCCCAGCGAGCGAGCGAGGGGAGCCGCGTCTCTCGGACCCTGCAAGTGGGAGGCATGCCCCGGTAGCCCCCAGCAGGCATGGCGTGGGCCAAGAGCCCAGCCTGCGGCAGCGGTGGGCGCGCCAGCCAGTCTGCGGGCGCCCATCGCGAGCCAGCCCCCTCGTCCCTGTCCCTCGACTAAGTGCCCAGCGAGCGAGCCAGCGGAGCCGCGTCACATGGTCTCTGGGCATGGGAGGCATGCCCAGAAAGCCCCCATCAGGCACAGCATGGGCCAAGTGCCCAGCATGCGGCAGCGGTGGGCGCGCCAGTCAGGACACAGGCGCCCAGCGCGAGCCAGCCCCCCCGTCCCTGCCCCTTGACTAAGTGCCCAGCGAGTGAGCCAGGGGAGCTGCGTCGCACGGACCCTTGCAAACAAGGCATGCCCAGGCAGCCCCAAGGAGGCACGGCATGGTCCAAGTGCCCAGTGTGCGGCAGCGGTGGGTGCGCCAGCCAGGCCACAGGCGCCCATCGCTAGCAAGCCCCCTCGTCTCTGTCCCTCGACAAAGTGCCCAGCCAGCGAGCCAGGGGAGCTGCGTTGCTTGGCCCCTGGGCACGGAAGGCATGCCCAGGCAGCCCCCAGGAGGTACAGCATGGGCCAAGTGCCGAACGTGCGGCAGCGGTGAGGGCGCCAGCCAGGCCACAGGTGCCCATCGTGAGCCAGCCCCCCCCCCCCGTGCCTGTCCCTCGACTAAGTGCCCAAAGAGCAAGCCAGCGGAGCCGTGTTGCATGGACCCTGGGCACAGGAGGCATGCCCAGATAGCCCAAAGCAGGCACGGCATGGGCTAAATGCCCAGCATGCGGCAGAGGTGGGCGCGCCAGCCAGGCCACAGGCGCCCATCGCGAGCCAGCCCCCTCGTCCCTGTCCCTCGACTAAGTGCCCAGCGAGCGAGCCGAGGGAGCCATGTCTCATGGACCCTGTGCATGGGAGGCATACCCAGGAAGCCCCCATCAGGTACAGCATGGGCCAAGTGCCAGCGTACAGCAGCGGGGGCGCGCCAGTCAGGACACAGGCGCCCATCGCAAGCAAGCCCCCTCAACTAAGTGCCCTGCGAGCGAGCCTGGGGAGCCGTGTCGCTTGGACCCTGGGCAAAGGAGGCATGCCCAGCAAGCCCAAAGCAGGCACAGAATGGGCCAAGTGCCCAGCATGCGGCAGCAGTGGGTGCGCCAGCCAGGCCACAGGCGCCCATCGCGAGCCAGCCCCCTCATCCCTGTCCCTCGACAAAGTGCCCAGCGAGCGGGCTAGGGGACCCGTGTCGCATGGACCCTGGGTGCGGGAGGAATATCGGGGCAGCCGCCAGCGTGAGGCAGTGGTGGGCGCACCAGCCAGGCCACAGGCGCCCAACACGAGCCAGCCCCCTCGTCCTTGTCCCTCGACTAAGTGCCCATCGAGCGAGCCAGGGGAGCCGCGTCGCTTGGACCCTGGGCATGGGAGGCATGCCCAGATAGCCCCCAGCAGGCTCGGCATGGGTCAAGTGCACAGCGTGCGGCAGCGGTGGGCGCGCTAGCCAGGCCACGGGCCACAGACGCCCATCGCGAGCCAGCCCCCTTGTCCCTGTCCCTCGACAAAGTGCCCAGCGAGCGAGCCAGGGGAGCCGCGTCGCATGGACCCTGGGTATGGGAGGCATGCCCGGGCAGCCCCCAGCAGGTGCGGCATGGGCCAAGTGCCCTGCATCCGGCAGTGGTTGGAGCACCAGCCAGGCCACAGGCGCCCAACACGAGCCAGCCCCCTCGTCGTTGTCCCTCAACTAAGTGCCCAGCGAGCGAGCCAGGGGAGCCGTGTTGCATGGACCCTGGGCACGGGAGGCATGCCCAGGCAGCCCCCAGCAGGGTCAGCATGGGCCAAGTGCACAGCGTGTGGCAGCGGTGGGCGCGCCAGCCAGGCCACAGGCGCTAATCGCAAGCCAGCCCCCTCGTCCCTGCGCCTCGACTAAGCGCCCAGCGAGAGAGCCAGGGGAGCCGTGTCCCATGGACCCTGGGCACAGGGGGAATGCCCAGGCAGCCCCCAGCAGGCTCGGCATGGGCCAAGTGCCCAGTGTGTGGCAGCGGTGGGAGAGCCAGCCAGGCCTCAGGCGCCCATCGTGAGCCAGCCCCCTCGTCCCTGTCCCTCAACTAAGTGCCCGGCGAGCGAGCCAGGAGAGCAGTGTCGCATGGACCCTGGGCACGGGAGACATGCCCAGGCAGCCCCCAGCAGCTACGGCTTGGGCCAAATGCCCAGTGGGCAGCAGCATTGTGCGCGCAAGCCAGGCCACAGGCGCCCATAGCGAGACAGCACCCTCGACCCTGCCCCTCGACTAAGTGCCCAGAGAGTGAGCCAGGGGAGCCGCGCCGCACAGACCCTGGGCACGACAGGCATGCCCAGGCAGCCCCCAGCAGGCACGGCATGGGCCAAGTGCCCAGCATGCTGCAGCGGTGGGTGTGCCAGCGAGGCCACAGGCGCCCATCGCAAGCCAGCCCCCTCGTCGCTGTCCCTCGACTAAGTGCCCAGCGAGCGAGCCCAGGGAGCCGCGTCGCACGGACCCTGAGAACGGGAGGTATGCACCTGCAGGCCCCAGCAGGTATTGCATGGGTCAAGTGCCCAGCGTCTGGCAGCGATGTGCGTGCCAGCCTGGCCACAGGCGCCCATCGCGAGCCAGCCCCCTCGTCCTTGTCCCTCGACTAAGTGCCCAGCGAGCGACCCAGGGGAGCTGCGTTGCATGGACCCTGGGCATGGGAGTAATGCCCAGGCAGCCCCCAGCAGGCTCGGCATGGGCCAAGTGCACAGCGTGCGGCAGCGGTGGGCGCGCCAGCCAGGCCACAGGTGCCCATCGCGAGCCAGCCCCCTCGTCCCTGTCCCTCAACAAAGTGCCCAGCGAGCGAGCCAGGGGAGCCGCGTCACATGGACCCTGGGTACGAAAGGCATGCCCGGGCAGCCCCCAGCAGGTATGGCATGGGCCAAGTGCCCAGCGTGAGGCAGTGGTGGGCGCACCAGCCAGGCCACAGGCGCCCAACACGAGCCAGCCCCCTCGTCCTTGTCCCTCGACTAAGTGCCCAGCGAG
>JAJFZO010000125.1:0-25000 GCA_021397835.1 Moringa oleifera
CTGCTCGCCCAGTGTGCGGCAGCAGTGGGCGCACCAACAAGGCCGCGGGCGCCGATCGCGAGCCAGCCCTGACGTCCCTGTTATCGACGTAGTGCCCAGCGAGCGAGCCAGGGGGGCCGCGTCGCACGGACCCTGGGCACGGGTGGCATGCCCAAGAAGCCCCTAGCAGGCATGGCATGGGCTGCTCGCCCAGCGTGCGACAGCAGTGGGAGCGCCAGCAAGGCCGCGGGCACCCATCGCAGGCCAGCCCCGACGTCCCTGTCCCTCGACGTAGTGCCCAGCGAGTGAGCCAGGGGGGCCGCGACGCACGGACCCTGGGCATGGGTGGCACGCCCAGGCAGCCCCCAGCAGGCACGACATGGGCCAAGCGCCCAGCGTGCGGCAGCAGTGTGCGCGCCAGCAAGGCCGCGGGCGCCCATCGTGAGCCAGCCCCCACGTCCCTGTCCCTCGACGTTGTGCCCAGAGAACGAGCGAGGGGGGCCGCGTCGCACGGACCCTGGGAATGGGTGGCATGCCCAGGAAGCCCCTAGCAGGCACGGCATGGGCTGCTCGCCCAGCGTGCGGCAGCAGTGGGAGCGCCAGCAAGGCCGCGGGCGCCCATCGCGAGCCAGCCCCAACGTCCCTGTCCCTCGACGTAGTGCCCAGCGAGTGAGCCAGGGGGGCCGCGACGCACGGACCCTGGGCATGGGTGGCACGCCCAGGCAGCCCCCAGCAGGCACGACATGGGCCAAGCGCCCAGCGTGCGGCAGCAGTGTGCGCGCCAGCAAGGCCGCGGGCACCCATCGTTAGCCAGCCCCCACGTCCCTGTCCCTCGACGTTGTGCCCAGAGAACGAGCGAGGGGGGCCGTGTCGCACGGACCTTGGGAACGGGTGGCATGCCCAGGAAGCCCCTAGCAGGCACGGCATGGGCTGCTCACCCAGCGTGCGGCAGCAGTGGGAGCGCCAGCAAGGCCGCGGGCACCCATCGCGAGCCAGCCCCAACGTCCCTGTCCCTCGACGTAGTGCCCAGCGAGCGAGCCAGGGGGGCCGCGTCGCACGGACCCTGGGCATGGGTGGCACGCCCAGGCAGCCCCCAGCAGGCACGACATGGGCCAAGCGCCCAGCGTGCGGCAGCAGTGTGCGCGCCAGCCAGGACACAGGCGCCCAACGCGAGCAAGCCACCTTGTCCCAGTCCCTAGACTAAGTGCCCAGCGAACGAGCCAGGGGAGCCGCGTTGCACAGACCCTAGGCATGGAAGGCATGCCCAGGCAGCCCCCAGCAGGCACGGCATGGGCCAGGTGCCCAGTGTGCGGCAGCGGTGGGCGCGCCAGCCAGGCCACAGGCGCCCATCGCGAGCCAGCCGCCTCGTCCCTGTCCCTCGACTTAGTGCCCAGCGAGCGAGCCAGGGGAGCCATGTCGCACGGACCCTGGGCACGGGATGCATACCCAGGAAGTCCCCAGCAGGAACGGCATGGGCCAAGTGCCCAGCGTGCAGCAGCAGTGGGTGCGTCAGCCAGGCCACAGGCGCCCATCGTGACCCAGCCTCCTCGTCCCTGTCCCTCGACAAAGTGCCAGGCGAGCGAGCAAGGGGAGCCATGTCGCATGGACCCTGGGCATGGGAGGCATGCCCAGGCTGCCCCCAGCAGGCACGGCATGGGCAAAGTGCCCAGCGTGTGGCAGAGGAGGGCGCACCATCCAGGCCTCAGGCGCCCATCGCGAGCCAACCCCCACGTCCCTATCCCTCGACTTGAAGCCCAGCGACCGAGCCAGGGAAGCCGCGTTGCACGGACCCTTGGCATGGAAGGCATGCCTAGGCAGCCCCCAGCAGGCACGGCATGGGCCAAGTGCCCAACGTGTGGCAGAGGAGGGCGCGCCAGCCAGGCCTCAGGAGCCCATCATGACCCAGCCCCCTCATCCCTGTCCCTCGACTTAGTTCCCAGCGAGCGAGCCAGGGGAGCCGCGTCGCACGGACCCTGGGCTTGGAAGGCATGCCCAGGTAGCCCCCAGCAGGCACATCATGGGCCAAGCGCCCAGCGTGAGGCAGCAGTGTGCGCGCCAGCCAGGACACAGGCGCCCATCGCGAGCAAGTCCCCTTGTCCCAGTCCCTCGACTAAGTGCCCAGCGAACGAGCCAGGGGAGCCGCGTCGCACAGACCCTGGGCACGGGAGGCATGCCCCAGAGGCCCCCCACCTGGCACAGCATGGGCTAAGTGCCCAGCGTGCGGCTGCTGTGGGTGCGCCAGCCAGGCCACCGGCGCCCATCGAGAGCCAGCGCCCTCGTCCCTGTCCCTGAACTTGGTGCCCAGCGACCGAGCCAGGGGAGCCGCGTTGCACGGACCCTGGGCATGGGAGGCATGCCCAGGCAGCCCCCAGCAGGCACGGCATGGGCTAAGTAGCCAGCGTGTGGCAGAGGAGGGCGCGCCAGCCAGGCCTCACACGCCCATCGCGAGCCAGCCCCCTAGTGCTGTCCCTCGACTTAGTGCCAAGCGAGCGAGCCAGGGGAGCTGCATCGCACGGACCCTGGGCATGGAAGGTATGCACAGGTAGCCCCCAGCAGGCACGGCATGGGCCAAGCGCCCAGCATGCGGCAGCAGTGTGCGCGCCAGCCAGGACACAGGCGCCCATCGCGAGCAAGCCCCCTTGTCCCAGTCCCTCGACTTAGTGCCCAGTGAGTGAGCCAGGGGAGCCATGTCGCATGGACCCTGGGCACGGGAGCCATGCTCTGGCCGCGGGCGCCCATCGCGAGCCAGCCCCCTCATCCCTGTTCCTCGACTTAGTGCCCAGCGAGCGAGCCAGGGGAGCCGCATCGCACGGACCCAGGGCAAGGGAGGCATTCCCAGGCAGCCCCCAGCAGGCAAGGCATGGGCCATGTGCCCAGTGTGTGGCAGCGGTTGGCGCGCCAGCCACGCCACAGGCACCCATATCAAGCAAGCCCCCTCGTCCCTGTCCCTCGGTTAAGTGCCCAGCGAGCGAGCCAGTGGAGCTGCGTCGCATGGACCCTGGGCACGGGCGGCATGCCCCAGCAGCCCCCAGCAGGCACGTCATGGGTCAAGTTCCCAGCGTGCGGCAACAGTGAGTGTACCAGCGAGGCCACGGGCGCCCGTCGCGAGCCAGCCCCCTTGTCCCTGTCCCTCGACTAAGTGCCCAGCGAGCGAGCCAGGGAAGCCGCGTGGCACGGACCCTGGGCACAGGAGGCATGCCCAGGCAGCCCCAAGAAGGTACGGCATGGATCCTGGGCACCGAACGCATGCCCCATTAGGCCCCAGCAGGCATGGCATGGGCCAAGTGGCCAGCGTGTGGAAGAGGTTGGCGCTTCAGCCAGGCCACGAGTGCCCATCGTGAGCCAGCCCCCTCGTCCCTGTCCTTCGACTAAGTGCCCAGCAAACGAGCCAGGGGAGCTGCGTTGCACGGACCCTGGGCACAGAAGCCATGCCCAGGCAGCCCCCAGCAGGCATGGCATTCGCCAAGTGCTCAGCGCGCGGTAGTGGTGGGCGCGCCAGCCAGGCCACAGGCGCCAATCGCGAGCCAGCCCCTCGTCCCTGTCCCTTGACTAAGTGCCCAGCGAACTAGCCAGGGGAGCTGCATCGCACAGACCCTGGGAATGGGAAGCTTGCCCAGGCATCCCCCAGCAGGCACGGCATGGGCCAACTGCCCAGAGTGCGGCAGTGGTGGGCATGCCAGCGAGGCCTCGGGTGCCCATCACGGGCCAGCCTCATCGTCCCTGTCCCTGGACTTAGTGCCCAGCGAAAGAGCCAGGGGAGCCGCGACGCATGAAATCTGGGCATGGGAGGCATGCCCAGGCAGCCCCCAGCAGGCACGGCATGGGCCAAGTGCCAAGCGTGCGGCAGAGGAGGGCGCGCCAGCCACGCCACAGGAGTGCATCGTGAGCCAGCCCCCTTGTCCCTGTCCCTCGACTAAGTGCCCAGCAAGTGAGCCAGGGGAGCCGGGTCGCACGGACCCTGGGCACAGGAGGCATGCCCAGGCAGCACCCAGCAGGCACGGTATGGGCCAAGCACCCAGCCAGCGGCAGCAGTGTGCGCGCCAGCCAGGCCACAGGCGCCCATCGCGAGCCAGCCCCCTTGTCCCTGTCCCTCCACTAAGTGCCCAGCGAACGAGCCAGGGGAGCCACATCGCAAAGACCCTGGGCATGGGAGGCATACCCAGGAAGCCCCCAGCAGGCAATTCATGGGCCAAGTGCTAGCGTGCGGCAGCGGTGGGCGCACCAGCCAGGCCACAGGCGCCCATTGCGAGCTGGCCCCCTCGTCCCTGTCCCTCGACTTAGTGCCCAGCGAGCGAGCCAGAGGAGCCGCGTCGCACGGACCCTTGGCACGGGAGGCATGCCCAGGCAGCCCCCAGCAGGAACGGCATGGGTCAAGTGCCCAGCGTGCAGCAGCGGTGGGCGCGCCAGCAAGGCTACAGGAGCCCATCGTGAGCCAGCCCCTTCGTCCCTGACCCTCTACTAAGTGCCCAGCGAGCGAGCCAGGGAAGCCGCCTTGCACGGACCCTGGGCATCAAAGGCATGCCCAGGAAGCCCTCAGCAGGCATGGCATGGGCCAAGTGCCCAGCGTGCGGCATAGGTGGTCGCGCCAGCCAGGCCAGAGGCGCCCATCGCAAGCCAGCCCCCTCGTCCTAGTCACTCGACTAAGTGCCCAGCGAAGGAGCCAGGGGAGCCACGTTGCCCAGACCCTGGGCATGTGAGGCATGCCCAGGCAGCCCCCAGCAGGCACGGCATGGGCCAAGTGTCCAGCGTGCAGCACCGGTGGGAGCGCCAGCAAGGCCACAGGCGCCCATCACGAGCCTGCCCCCTCGTCCCTGTCCCTCGACTTTGTGCCCAGCAAGCGAGCCAGGAAAGCTGGGTCGCATGGACCCTGTGCATGGGAGGCATGCCCAGGAAGCCCCGAGCAGGCATGGCATGGGCCAAGTGCCTAGCGTGAGCCAGCGGTGGGCGCGCCAGCGAGGCCACGGGCGCCCATCACGAGCCAGCCCCCTCGTCCCTGTCCCTCGACTTAGTGGCCAGCTAGCGAGCCAGGGCAGCCGCGTCGCATGGACTCTGGGCATGGGAGGCATGCCCAGGTAGCGCCCAGCAGGCACAGCATGGACCAAGTGGCCAGCGTGCGGCAGAGGAGGGCGCGCCAGCCAGGCCAGAGGCCCTGATCGCGAGCCAGCCCCTACGTCCCTGTCCCTCGACTAAGTGCCCAGCGAATGAGCCAGGGGAGCCGCGTCGCACGGACCCTGGCAACGGGAGGCATGCCCAGGCAGCCCACAGCAGGCATGGCATGGATCAAGCACCCAGCATGCGGCAGCGGTTGGCGTGCCAGCAAGGCCACAGGAGCCCATCGTGAGCCAGCCCACTAGTCCCTGTCCCTCGGCATAGTGCCCAGCGAGCTAGCCAGGGGGGCCGCGTCGCACGGACCCTGGGCACGGGTGGAACGCCCAGGCAGCCCCCAGCAGGCACGGCATGGGCTTCTTGCCCAGTGTGCGGCAGCGGTGGGCGCGACAGCAAGGCCACTGGCGCCCATCGCGAGCCAGCCCCCTCGTCCCTGCCCCTCGACTGACTGCCCAGCATTCGAGCCAGGGTGCCGCGTCGCACGGAACCTTGGCATGGGTGGCACGCCCAGGCAGCCCCCAGCAGGTATGGCATGGGCTGCTCGCCCAGCGTGCGGCAACGGTGGGCGCGCCAACCAGGCCGCTGGCGCCCATCGCGAGCCAACCCTCTCGTCCCTGTCCCTCGACTTGGTGCACAGCGAGCAAGCCAGGGGAGCCGCGTCGCATGGACCCTGGGCACGGAAGGCATGCCCAGAGCGCCCCCAGCAGGCTCGGAATGGGCCAAGTGCCCAGCGTGCTGTAGAGGTGGGCGCGCCAGCCTGGCCACAGGCGCCCATCGCGAGCCAGCCCCCTCGTCCCTGTCCCTCGACTAACCGCCCAGCGAACGAGCCAGGGGAGCCGCATCACACAGACCCATGGCACGGGAGGCATGCCCAGGCAGCCACCAGCAGGCACGGCATGGGCCAAGTGTCCAGCGTGCGGCAGCAGTGGGCGCGCCAGCCAGGCCACAGGCTCCCATCGCGAGCCAGCCCCCATCGTCCCCGTCCCTCGTCGAAGTGCCCAGCGAGCAAGCCAGGGGAGCCGCGTCGCACATAGCCTGGGCACAGGAGGCATGCCCAGGCAGCCCCCAGCAGGCACGGCATGGGCCAAGTGCCCAGAATGCGGCAGCCACGCCACAGGTGCCCATATCAAGCAAGTCCCCTCGTCCCTGTCCCTCGGCTAAGTGCCCAGCGAGCGAGCCAGGGGAGCTGCGTCGCATGGACCCTGGAAACGGGAGGCATGCCCCAGCAGCCCCCAGCAGGCATGGCATGGGCCATGTTCCAAGCGTGTGGCAGCAGTGAGCGCGCCAGCCAGGCCACAGGCACCCATCGCGAGCCAGCCCCATTGTCCCTGTCCCTCGACTTAGTGCCCAGAAAGCGAGCCAGGGGAGACATGTCGCACGGAGTCTGGGCACGGGAGGCATTCCCAGGCAGCCCCCAGCAGGCACGGCATGGGTCAAGTGGTCAGCATGTGGCAGCAGTGGGCGCGCCAGCCAGGCCACAGGCGCCCATCCCGAGCCAGCCCCCTCGTCCCTATCCCTCAACTTAGTGCCCATCGAGCAAGCCAGGGGAGCCATGTCGCATGGATCCTGGGTGCAAGAGGCATGCCCAGGAAGCCCCCAGCAGGTACGGCATGGGCCAAGTGCCTAGCATGCTGCAGCGGTGGGCGCGCCAGCCAGGCCACAGGCGCCCATCTCAAGCCAGCCCCCTCGTCCCTGTCCCTCGACTAAGTACACAGTGAGTGAGCCAAGGAAGCCACGTCACAAGGACCCGGGGCATGGTAGGCATGGCCCAGCGGCTCCCTGTAGGCACGGCATGGGCCAAGTGCCCAGCGTGCGGCAGCGATGGGCGCACCAGCCAGGCCACGGGTGCCCATCGTGAGGCAGCCCCCTCGTCTCTGTCCCTCGACTTAGTGCCCAGCAAGCGAGTCAGGGGAGCTGCATCACATGGACCCTGGGCATGGGAGGCATGCCCAGGAAGCCCCAATGAGGCATGGCATGAGCCAAGTGACCAGCGTGCAGCAGCGGTGGGCGCGCCAACAAGGCCACAGGCGCCCATCGCGAGCCAGTCCTCCCGTCCCTGTCCCTCGACTAAGTGCACAGCGAGTGAGCCAGGGGAGCCATGTCGCACGGACCCTTGGCATGAGAGGAAAGCCCCAGCAGCCCCCAGCAGGCACGGCATGGGCCAAGTGCCCAGCTTGCGGTAGCGGTGGGCGCGCCAGCCAGGCCACAGGCGCCCATCGCGAGGAAGCCCCTCGTCCCTGTCCCTCGACTTAGTGCCCAGCGAGCGAGCCAGGGGAGCCGTGTCTCATGGACCCTGGGCACGGGAGGCACGCCCAGGCAGCCCCCAGCAGGCACGGCATGGGCAAGTTCCCAGCGTGTGGCAGCAGTTGGCGCGCCAGCCAGGCCACAGGCGCCCATCGCAAGCCAGCCCCCCCGTCCCCGTCCCTCGACTAAGTGCACAGCGAGCGAGCCAGGGGAGCCGCGTCGCATGGACCCTGGGCACGGGAGGCATGCCCCAGAAGCCCCCAGCAGGCATGGCATGGGCCAAGTGCCCAGCGTGCTGCAGCGGTGGGTGCGCCAGCCAGGCCACGGGCGCCCATCGCGAAGCAGCCCCCTCGTCCCTGTCCCTCGACTTAGTGCCATGCGAGCGAGCCAGGGGAGCTGTGTCACATGGACCTTGGGCATGGGAGGCATGCCCTGGGAGCCCCAATCAGGCAAGGCATGAGACAAGTGCCCAGCTTGCAGCAGCGGCGGGTGCACTAACCAGGCCACAGGCGCCAATCGCGAGCCAGCCCCCTCGTCCCTGTCCCTCGACTTAGTGCCCAGTGAGTGAGCCAGGGGAGCCGCGTCGCACAGACCCTTGTCACGGGAGGGATGCCCAGGCAGCCCCATGCAGGCATGGCATGGGCCAAGTTCCCAGCGTGTGGCAGCGGTGGGCGCGCCAGCCAGGCCAAGGCGCCCATCGCGAGCCAGCCCCCTCATCGCTGTCCCTCGACTTAGTGCCCAGCGAGCGAGCCAGGGGAGCCATGTCGCATGGATCCTGGGCACAGGAGGCATGCCCAGGCAGCACCCAACAGGCACGGCATGGGCAAGTGCCAGCGGGCTGCAGCAGTGGGTGCGCCAGCCCGGCCACAGGCGCCCATCGCGAGCCAGCCCCCCCGTCCCTGTCCCTCGACAAAGTGCAAAGCGAGCGAGCCAGGGGAGCCACGTCACACAGACCCTTGTCATGGGAGGCATGCCCAAGCAGCCCCCAGCAGGCACGGCATGGGCAAAGTGCCCAGCTAGCGGCAGCCCCCTCGCGAGGCAGCCCCCTCGCCCCTGTCCCTCGACTTAGTGCCCAACGAGAGAGCCAGGGGAGCTGCGTTGCACGGACACTGGGCACGGGAGGCATGCCCCGGCAGCCCCCAGGAGGCACGGCATGGGCCAAGTGCCCAGCGTGCCGTAAAGGTGGGCGCGCCAGCCATGCCACGGGCGCCCATCGCGAGCCAGCCCCCTCTTCCCTGTCCCTCGACTTAGTGCCCAGCGAATGAGCCAGGGGAGCCGCGTCGCATGGACCCCAGGCACGGGAGGCATGCCCCAGTAGCCCCTAGCAGGCACAGCATGGGCCAAGTGCCCAGTGTGCAGCAGCGGTGGGCGCGCCAGCCAGGCCACAGGCGCCCATCGCGAGCCAGCCCCCTCATCCCTGTCCCTCGACATAGTGCCCAGCAAACGAGCCAGGGGAGAAGCGACGCATGGACCCTGGGCACGGGTGGCCAACTCAGGCAGCTCCCAGCAGGCATGGCATGGGCAGAGTGCCCAGCGTGCGGCAGCGGTGGGCACGCCAGCCAGGCCACAGGGGCCCATCGCGAGCCAGCCCCCTCGTCCCTGTCCCTCGACTAAGTGCCCAGTGAGCGAGCCAGGGGAGCCGCAACGCACAGACCCTGGGCATGGGAGGAATGCCCCAGAAGCCCCCAGCAGGCACAGCCTGGGCCAAGTGCCCAGCGTGTGGCAGCGGTGGGCGCGCCAGCCAGGCCACAGGCGCCCATCGCGGGCCAGCCCCCTCGTCCCTGTCCCTCGACTTAGTGCCCAGCGAGTGAGCCAGGGTAGCGGCATTGCATGGACCCCAGGCACAGGAGGCATGCCCCAGCAACCCCCAGCAGGCACGACATGGGCCAAGTGCCCAGTGTGCGGCAGCGGTGGGCGCGCCAGCTAAGCCACAGGCGCCCATCGCGAGCCAGCCCCCTCGTCCCTGTCCCTCGACACAGTGCCAAGCGAACAAGCCAGGCGAGCAGCGACTCATGGACCCTGGGCATGGGAAGCCAACCCAGGCAGCCCCCAGCAGGCACGGCACGGGCCACATGCCCAGCGTGCAGCAGCGGTCGGCGCGCCAGCCAGGTCACAGGCGCCCATTGTGAGCCAGCCCCCTCATCCTTGTGCCTCGACATAGTGCCCAGCAAACGAGCCAGGGGAGCAGCGATGCATGGACCCTGGGCACGAGAGGCCAACTCAGGCAGCCCCCAGCAGGCATGGCATGGGCCAAGTGCCCAGCGTGCGGCAGCGGTGGGCACGCCAGCTAGGCCACAGGCGCCCATCGCGGGCCAGCCCCCTCGTCCCTGTCCCTCGACTTCGTGCGCAGCGAATGAGCCAGGGGAGCCACGTCGCATGGACCCCAGGCACGGGAGGCATGCCCCAGTAGCCCCTAGCAGGCACGGCATGGGCCAAGTGCCCAGAGTGCAGCAGTGGTGGGCGCGCCAGCCAGGCCACAGGCGCCCATCGCGAGCCAGCCCCCTTGTCCCTGTCCCTCGACTAAGTGCCCAGCGAACGAGCAAGGGGAGCCGCATCACATGGATCCTGTGCACAATAGGCATGCCCCGGCAGCCCCCAGCAGGCACAGCATGGTCCAAGTGCCCAGCGTGAGGCGGAGGAGGGCGCGCCAGCCAGGCCACCGGCGCCCATCGTGAGCCACCCCCTCGTCCCTGTCCCTCGACTTAGTGCCCAGCGAGCGAGCCAGGGGAGCCGCGTCGCATGGACCCTGTGCCTGGGAGGCATACCTCAGCTGCCCCCAGCAGGCACAGCATGGGACAAGTGCCCCGCGTGCGGCAGAGGAGGGCGCGCCAGCCAGGCCACAGGCGCCCATCGCTAGCCAGTCCCCTCGTCCCTGTCCCTCGACTAAGTGCCCAGCGAGCAAGCCAGTGGAGCCGCGTTGCACGGACCCTGGCATGGGAGGCATGCCCAGGCAGTCTCCAGCAGGCACGGTATGGGCAAAGTGCCCAGCGTGCGGCAGCAGTGGGCGCGCCAGCAAGGCCACAGGCGCCCATCGCGAGCCAGCCCCATCGTCCCTGTCCCTCGACATAGTGCCCAGCAAACGAGCCAGGGGAGCAGCGATGCATGGACCCTAGGCATGGGAGGCCAACCCAGGCAGCCCCCAGCAGGCATGGCATGGGCCAAGTCCCCAGCGTGCGGCAGCGGTGGGCGCGCCAGCAAGGCCACAAGGGCCCATCGCGAGCCAGCCCCCTCATCCCTGTCCCTCGACTAAGTGCCCTGCAAGCGAGCCAGGGGAGCCGGGTTGCACGGACCCTGGGCATGGGAGGCATGACCAAGCAGCCCCCAGCAGGCATGGCATGGGCCAAGTGCCCAGCGTGCCGCAGCGGTGAACGCGCCAGCAAGGCCACGGGCGCCCATCGCGAGCCAGCCCCCTCATCCCTGTCCCTCGACATAGTGCCCAGCAAACGAGCCAGGAGAGAAGCGACGCATGGACCCTGGGCACGGGTGGCCAACTCAGGCAGCTCCCAGCAGGCATGGCATGGGCAGAGTGCCCAGCGTGCGGCAGCGGTGGGCACGCCAGCCAGGCCACAGGGGCCCATCGCGAGCCAGTCCCCTCGTCCCTGTCCCTTGACTAAGTGCCCAGTGAGCGAGCCAGGGGAGCCGCAACGCACGGACCCTGGGCATGGGAGGAATGCCCCAGAAGCCCCCAGCAGGCACGGCCTGGGCCAAGTGCCCAGCGTGTGGCAGCGGTGGGCACGCCAGCCAGGGCACAGGCACCCATCGCGGGCCAGGCCCCTCGTCCCTGTCCCTCGACTTAGTGCCCAGCGAGTGAGCCAGGGTAGCCGCATTGCATGGACCCCGGGCACAGGAGGCATGCCCCAGCAACCCCCAGCAGGCACGGCATGGGCCAAGTGGCCAGCGTGCGGCAGCGGTGGGCGCGCCAGCTAGGCCACAAGTGCCCATCGCGAGCCAGCCCCCTCGTCCCTGTCCCTCGACACAGTGCCAAGCGAACAAGCCAGGCGAGCAGCGACGCATGGACCCTGGGCATGGGAGGCCAACCCAGGCAGCCCCCAGCAGGCACGGCACGGGCCACGTGCCCAGCGTGCGGCAGCGGTCAGCGCGCCAGCCAGGCCACAGGCGCCCATTGTGAGCCAGCCCCCTCGTCCCTGTGCCTCGACATAGTGCCCAGCAAACGAGCCAGGGGAGCAGCGATGCATGGACCCTGGGCACGAGAGGCCAACTCAGGCAGCCCCCAGCAGGCATGGCATGGGCCAAGTCCCCAGCGTGCGGCAGCGGTGGGCGCGCCAGCAAGGCTACAAGGGCCCATCGCGAGCCAGCCCCCTCATCCCTGTCCCTCGACTAAGTGCCCTGCAAGCGAGCCAGGGGAGCCGGGTTGCATGGACCCTGGGCACGGGAGGCATGCCCAGGCAGCCCCCAGCAGGCACGGCATGGGCCAAGTGCGCAGCGTGCCGCAGCGGTGGACGCGCCAGCAAGGCCACGGGCGCCCATCGCGGGCCAGCCCCCTCGTCCCTGTCCCTCGACTTACTGCCCAACCAGTGAGACAGGGGAGCCGTGTTGCATGGACACTGGGCACGGGTGGCTTGCCCAGGCATTCCCCAGCAGGCACGGTGTGGGCCAAGTGCCCAGCATGCGGCAGCGGTGGGCGCGCCAGCCAGGCCACGGGCGCCCATCGCGAGCCAGCACCCTCGTCCCTGTCCCTCGACTTAGTGACCAGCGAGTGAGCCAGGGGAGCCGCGTCGCACAGACCCTGGGCATGGGAGGCATGCCCAGGCAGCCCCCAGCAGGCACAGCATGGGCCAAGTGCCAAGCATGCGGCAATGGAGGGCGCACCAGCCAGGCCACAGGCGCCCATCGCGAGCCAGCCCCCACGTCCCTATCCCACGACTAAGTGCCCAGCGAGCGAGCCAGGGGAGCCATGTTGCATGGACCCTGGGCACAGGAGGCATGCCCCAGCAGCCCCTAGCAGGCACGGCATAGGCCAAGCGCCCAGCGTGCAGTAGAGGTGGGGGCACCAGCCAAGACACTGGCGCCCATCGCGAGCCAGCCCCCTCGTCCCTGTCCCTCGACTTAGTGCCCAGCGAGCGAGCCAGGGGAGCCGCATCCCACGGACCCTGGGCACGGGAGGCATGCCGCGGCAGCACTCAGCAGGCACGGCATGGGCTAAGTTCTCAGGGTGCGGCAGCGGTTGGCGCGCAAGCCATGCCACAGGCACCCATCGCGAGCCAGCCCCCCATCCCTGTCCCTCGACTTAGTGCCCAGCGAGTGAGCCAAGGGAGCCGCGTCCCTTGGAGCCTGGGCACGGAAGGCATGCCCCAGCAGCATCAAGCTGGCACGGCAAGGGCAAAGTGCCCTGCATGCGGCAACGGTGGGCGCGCAAGCCAGGCCACAGGCGCGCATCGCGAGCCAGCCCCCTCGTCCCTGTCCCTCGACTTAGTGCCCAGTGAGTGAGCAAGATGAGCCGCGTCCCACAGACCCTGGGTGCGGGAGGCATGGCCTGGCAGCCCCCAGCAGGCACGGCATGGGCCATGTGCCCAGTGTGCAGCGGCGGTGGGCACGTCAGCCAAGCCACAGGCGCCCATCGCGAGCCAGCCCTCTCGTCCCTGTCCCTCGTCTTAGTGCCCAGCGAGCGAGCCAGGGGAGCCACGTCGCACGGACCCTGGGAACGGCAGGCATGCCACGGCAGTACTCAGCAGGCACGGCATCGGCCAAGTGCCCAGGGTGCAGCGGCGGTGGGCGCGTCAGCCAGGCCACAGGCGCCCATCGCGAGCCAGCCCCCTCGTCCCTGTCGATCGACTTAGTGCCCAGCGAGCGAGCTAGGGGAGCCGCGTCGCACGGACCCTCAGCATGGGAGGCATGCCCAGCCAGCCCCCAGCTGGCACGGCATCGGCCATGTGCCCAGCGTGCGGCAGCGGTGAGCGCGCCAGCCAGGCCACGGGCGCCCATCGCGAGCCAGCCCCCTCGTCCCTGTCCCTCGACTTAGTGCCCAGCAAGCGAGCCAGGGGAGCCGAGACACATGGACCTTGGGAACAAGAGGCATGCCCCAGCAGCCCCTAGCAGGCACGGCATGGGCCAAGTGCCCAATGTGCAGCAGCGGTGGGTGCGCCAGCCAGGCTACGGGCGCCCATCGCGAGCCAGCCCCCTCGTCCCTATCCCTCGACTAAGTGCCCAGCAAGCGTGCCAGGGGAGCCGCGTTGCATGGTCCCTAGGCATAGGAGGCATGCCCCAGCAGCCCCCAGCAGGCACGGCATTGGCGAAGTGCCCAGCGTGCGGCCGTAATGGGCGCAGCAGCGGTGGGCGCGCCAGCCAGGCCATGGGCGTCCATCGCGAGCCAGCCCCCTCGTCCCTGTCCCTCGACTTAGTGCCCAGCGATCGACCCAGGGGAGCCACATCGCGTAGACCCTGGGCATGGGAGGCATGCCCAGCCAGCTCCCAGCAGGCATGGAATGGGCCAAGTGCCCAGCGTCCGGCAGCGGTGGGCGCGCCAGCCAGGCCACAGGCGCCCATTGCGAGCCAGCCCTCTCGTCCCTGTCCCTTGACTAAGTGCCCAGCAAGCGAGCCAGGGGGGCCGCGTCGTACAGACCCGGGGCACGGGAGGCATGCCCTGGCAGCACTCAGCAGGCATGGCATGGGCCAAGTTCCCAGGGTGCGGCAGCGGTGGGCGCGCCAGCCATGCCACAGGCGCCCATCGCGAGCCAGCCACCCCGTCCCTGTCCCTCGACTTAGTGCCGAGCGAGTGAGCCAGGGTAGCCGCGTCACTTGGAGCCTGGGCATGGGAGGCATGCCCAAGCAGCCTCAAGCCGGCACGGCATGGGCCAAGTGCCCAGTGTGCGGCAACATTGGGCGCGCCAGCCATGCCACGGGCGCGCATCGCGAGCCAGCCCCCTCGTCCCTGTCCCTCGACTTAGTGCCCAGTGAGCGAGCCAGGTGAGCCGCGTCGCAAAGACCCTGGGCGCGGGAGGCATGGCCTGGCAGCCCCCAGCAGGCACGACATGGGCCAAGTGCCCAGAGTGCGGTAGAGGTGGGTGCGCCAGCCAGGCCACTGGTGCCCAACGCGAGCCAGCCCCCTCGTCCCTGTCCCTCGACTTAGTGCCCAGCGAGCGAGCAAGGGGAGCTGCGTCGCACAGATCCTGAGCACGGGAGGCATGCCATGGCAGCCCCCAGCAGTGGGCACGCTTGTCAGGCCACAGGCGCAAATCGCGAGCCAGCCCCCTCGTCCCTGTGCCTCGACTTAGTGCCCAGCGAGTGAGCCAGGGGAGCCACGTCGCACAGACCCTTCACATGAGAGGAAAGCCCCAGCAACCACCAGCTGGCACGGCATGGGCCAAGTGCCCAGCGTGCCGCAGAGGTGGGCGCGCAAAAGGCCACGGGCGCCCATCGAGAGCCAGCCCCCTCGTCCCTGTCCCTCGACTTAGTGCCCAGCGAGCGAGCCAGGGGAGCCGCATCGCATGGACCCTGTGCACGGGAGGCATGCCCCGGCAGCCCCTAGAAGGCACGGCATGGGCAACTGCCCAGCGTGCGGCAGCGGTGGGCACGCCAGCCAGGCCACAGGCACCCATCGCGAGCCAGCCCCCTCGTCCCTATCCCACGACTAAGTGCCCAGTGAGTGAACCAGGGGAGCTGCGTTGCACAGACCCTGGGCTAGGGAGGCATGCCCCGGTAGCACTCAGCAGGCACGGCATGGGCCAAGTGCCCAGGGTGCGGCAGCGGTGGGCGCGCTAGCAAGGCCACAGGCGCCCATCACGAGCCAGGCCCCTCGTCCCTGTCCCTCAACTTAGTGCCCAGTGATCGAGCAAGGGGAGCTGCGTTGCAGGGATCCTGGGCATGGGAGGCATGCCCCAGCAGCCCCCAGCAGGCACGGCATAGGCCAATTGCCCAGCGTGCGGCATTGGTGGGCGCGCCAGCCAGTCCAATGGCGCCCATCACGAACCAGCCCCCTCGTCCCTGTCCCTCGACTAAGTGCCCAGCGAGCGAGCCAGGGGAGCCGCGTCACACAGACCCTGGGCATGGGAGGCAACCCCCGGCAGCACTCAGCAGGCAAGGCATGGGCCAAGTTCCCAGGGTGCAGCAGCGGTGGGCGCGCCAGCTAGTCCACAGGCGCGCATCACGAGCCACCTCCCTCGTCCCTATCCCTCGACTAAGTGCCCAGCGAGCGAGCCAGGGGAGCCACGTCGCATGGACCCTGGGCATGGGAGGCCTGCCCCAGCAGGCACGGCATGGGCGAAGTGCCCAGCGTGCGGCAGCGGTGGGCACGCCAGCCAGTCCGCGGTCGCCCATCATGAGCCAGCCCCCTTGTCCCTGTCCCTCGACTTAGTGCCCAGCGAGTGAGCCAGGGGAGCCGCGTCACATGGAACCTGGGCACGGGACGCATACCCAGGCAGCCCCCAGCATGTACGGCATGGGCCAAGTGCCCAGCATGCAGCGGCGGTGGGCGCGCCAGCCAGGCCACAGGCGCCCATCGCGAGGCAGCCCCCTCATCCCTATCCCTCGACTAAGTGCCCAGTGAGCGAGCCACGAGAGCCGTGTCGCATGGACCCTGGGCATGGGAGGCCTGCCCCAGCGGGCACGGCATGGGCCAAGTGCCCAGTGTGCGGCAGCGGTGGGCACACCAGCCAGTCCACGGGCGCCCATCGCGAGCCAGCCCCCTCGTCCCTGTCCCTCGACTAAGTGCCCAGCAAGCGTGCTAGGGGAGCCGCGTTGCATGGTCCCTAGGCATGGGAGGCATGCCCCAGAAGCCCCCAGCAGGCACGGCATTGGCTAAGTGCCCAGCGTGAGGCAGTAGTGGGCGCGGCAGCGGTGGGCGCGCCAGCCACGCCATGGGCGTCCATCGCGAGCCAGCCCCCTCGTCCCTGTCCCTCGACTTAGTGCCCAGCGATCGATCCAGAGAAGCCACGTTGCGTAGACCCTGGGCATGGGAGGCATGCCCTGCCAGCTCCCAGCAGGCATGGCATGGGCCAAGTGCCCAGCGTCCGGCAGCGGTGGGCGCGCCAGCCAGGCCACAGGCGCCCATTGCGAGCCAGCCCTCTCGTCCCTGTCCCTCGACTAAGTGCCCAGAATGCGAGCCAGGGGGTCCGTGTCGTACAGACCCTGGGCACAGGAGGCATGCCCTGGCAGCACTCAGCAGGCATGGCATGGGCCAAGTTCCCAGGGTGCGGCAGCGGTGGGCACGCCAGCCATGCCACAGGCGCCCATCGTGAGCCAGCCACCCCGTTCCTGTCCCTCGACTTGGTGCCGAGCGAGTGAGCCAGGGTAGCCGCGTCGCTTGGAGCCTGGGCATGGGAGGCATGCCCAAGCAGCCTCAAGCCGGCACGGCATGGGCCAAGTGCCCAGCGTGCGGCAACATTGGGCGCGCCAGCCATGCCACGGGCGCGCATCGCGAGCCAGCCCCCTCGTCCCTGTCCCTCGACTTAGTGCCCAGTGAGCGAGCCAGGTGAGCCGCGTCGCAAAGACCCTGGGCGCGGGAGGCATGGCCTGGCAGCCCCCAGCAGGCACGACATGGGCCAAGTGCCCAGAGTGCGGTAGAGGTGGGTGCGCCAGCCAGGCCACTGGTGCCCAACGCGAGCCAGCCCCCTCGTCCCTGTCCCTCGACTTAGTGCCCAGCGAGCGAGCAAGGGGAGCTGCGTCGCACAGATCCTGAGCACGGGAGGCATGCCATGGCAGCCCCCAGCAGTGGGCACGCTTGTCAGGCCACAGGCGCAAATCGCGAGCCAGCCCCCTCGTCCCTGTGCCTCGACTTAGTGCCCAGCAAGTGAGCCAGGGGAGCCACGTCGCACAGACCCTTCACATGAGAGGAAAGCCCCAGCAACCACCAGCTGGCACGGCATGGGCCAAGTGCCCAGCGTGCCGCAGAGGTGGGCGCGCAAAAGGCCACGGGCGCCCATCGAGAGCCAGCCCCCTCGTCCCTGTCCCTCGACTTAGTGCCCAGCGAGCGAGCCAGGGGAGCCGCATCGCATGGACCCTGTGCACGGGAGGCATGCCCCGGCAGCCCCTAGATGGCACGGCATGGGCAACTGCCCAGCGTGCGGCAGCGGTGGGCACGCCAGCCAGGCCACAGGCGCCCATCGCGAGCCAGCGCCCTCGTCCCTATCCCACGACTAAGTGCCCAGTGAGTGAACCAGGGGAGCTGCGTTGCACAGACCCTGGGCAAGGGAGGCATGCCCCGGTAGCACTCAGCAGGCACGGCATGGGCCAAGTGCCCAGGGTGCGGCAGCGGTGGGCGCGCTAGCAAGGCCACAGGCGCCCATCACGAGCCAGGCCCCTCGTCCCTGTCCCTCAACTTAGTGCCCAGTGAGCGAGCAAGGGGAGCTGCGTTGCAGGGATCCTGGGCATGGGAGGCATGCCCTAGCAGCCCCCAGCAGGCACGGCATAGGCCAATTGCCCAGCGTGCGGCATTGGTGGGCGCGCCAGCCAGTCCAATGGCGCCCATCACGAGCCAGCCCCCTCGTCCCTGTCCCTCGACTAAGTGCCCAGCGAGCGATACAGGGGAGCCACGACGCATGGACCCTTCGCACGGGAGGCATGCCCCAGCAGCCCCCAGCAGGCACGGCATGGGTAAGTGCCCAGCGTGGGGCAGCAGTGGGCACGCCAGCCAGGCCACAGGCGCCCATTGGGAGCAATCCCCCTCATCCCTGTCCCTCGACTAAGTGCCCAGCGTGCGGCAAAGGAGGGCGCGGCAGGCAGGCCACGGGCGGCCATCACAATCCAGCCCCCTCGTCCCTGTCCTTCGACTTAGTGCGCAGCGAGTGAGACAGGGGAGTCGCGTCGCACGGACCCTGGGCATGGGAGGCAAGCCCAGGAAGCCCCCAGCAGGCATGGCATTGGCCAACTGCCCAGCGTGCGGCAACGGTGGGCGCGCTAGCCAGGCCACAGGCGCCCATCGCGAGACAGCCCCCTCGTCCCTTCCCCTCTATTGACTGCCCAGCGTGCGAGCCAGGGGTACCGCGTCGCATTGACCCTGGGCATGGGTAGCATGCCCAGGCAGCCCCCAGCAGGCACAGCATGGGCTGCTCACCCAGCGTGTGGCAGCGGTGGGCGCGCCAGCCAGGCCACGGGCGCCCATCGCGAGCCAGTCGCCTCGTCACTACCCCTACACTGACTGCCCAGCGTGCGAGCCAGGGGTGCCACGTCGCACGGACCCTGGGCACGAGTGGCACACTCAGGCATCCCCCAGCAGGCACGGCATGGGCTGCTCGCCCAGCGTGCTGCAGCGGTGGGCACGCCGGCCAGGCTGCGGGCGCCCATTGCGAGACAGCCCCCTCGTCCCTGCCCCTCGACTGACTAACCAGCGTGCGAGCCTGGGGTGCCGCATCGTACGGACCCTGGGCACGGGTGGCATGACCAGCCAGCACCCAGCAGGCTCGGCATGGGCTTGTCGTCCAGCGTGCGGCAGCGGTTGGCGCGCCAGCCAGGCCGAGGGCACCAATAGCGAGCCAGCCCCCTCGTCCCTGCCCCTCGACTGACTACCAAGCATGCGAGCCAGGGGTGCCGCATCGCACGGAACCTGGGCACGGGTGGCATGCCCAGCCAGCCTCCAGCAGGCACGGCCTGGGCTGCTCGCCCAGCGTGCGGCAGCGGTTGGCGTGCCAGCCAGGCAGAGGGTCCCAGTAGCGAGCCAACCCCCTCGTCCCTGCCCCTCCACTGACAGCCCAGCGTGCATGCCAGGGGTGCCGCGTCACACGGACCCTGGGCACGGGTGGCATGCCCTGCAAGCCCCCAGCAGGCATGGCATGGGCTGCTCGCCCAAAGTGCGGCAGCGGTGGGCGCGCCAGCCAGGCCGCTGGCACCCATCTCGAGCCAGCCCCCTCGTCCCTATCCCTCGACAAAGTGCCCAGCGAGCGAGCCTGGGGAGCCGCATTGCACGGACCCTGGGCACGGAAGTCATGCCTCGGCATCCCCCAGCAGGCACGGCATGGGCCAAGTGCCCAGCGTGCGGTAGAGGTGAGCATGCCAGCCAGGCCATAGGCGCCAATAGCGAGGAAGCCCCTTCGTCCCTGCCCCTGGACTGACTGCCCAGCGTGCGAGCCAGGGGTGCCGTGTCGCACGGACCTTGGGCATGAGTGGCATGCCCCGGCATCCCCCAGCAGGCACGGCATGGGCCAAGTGGCCAGCATGCGGTAGAGGTGGGCCGTAGGCGCCCTTCGCGAGAAAGCCCCCTCGTCCCAGCCCTTCGACTGACTGCCCAGCATGCGAACCAGGGGTGCCGCATCGCATGGACCCTGGCACAGATGGCATGCCCAGGCACCCCCAGCAGGCACGGCATGGGCTGCTCGCCCAGCATGCGGCAGCGGTGGGCGCGCCAGCCAGGTCGCGGGCGCTCATCACGAGCCAGCACCCTCATCCCTGCCCGTCGACTGACTACCCAGCGTTTGAGCCAGGGGTGCCGTGTTGCACGGACCCTGGGCACGGGTGGCACACCCTGCAGCCACCAGCAGGCACGGCATGGGCTACACGCCCAGCGTGCGGCAGCAGTGGGTGCGCCAGCCAGGCCGCGGGCGCCCATCGCGAGGCAGCCCCCTCATCCCTGCCCCCAGCAGGCACGGCATGGGCTGCTCGCACAGTGTGCAGCAGCAGTTGGCGCGCCAGCCAGGCCGAGGGCGCCAATAGCGAGCCAGCCCCCTCGTCCCTGCCCCTCGACTGACTGCCCAGTGTGCGAGCCAGGGGTACCGCGTCCCATGGACCTTGGGCATGGGTGGCACGTCCAGGCCTCCCCCAGCAGGCATGGCATGGGCTGCTCGCACTGCATGCGGCAGCGGTGGGCGCGCCAGCTGGGCCGCGGCTGCCCAACGCGTGCCAGCCCCCTTGTCCCTGCCCCTCGACTGACTGCCCAGCGTGTGAGCTAGGATGCCGCATCGCACAGACCCTGTGCATGGGTGGCACTCCCAGGCAGCCGCCAGAAGGCACGGCATGGGCTGCTCGCCCAGCGTGTGGCAGCGGTGGGCGTGCCAGCCAGGCCACGGGCGCCCATCGCGAGACAGGCCCCTCGTCCCTGCCCCTCGACTGACTGCCCAGCGTGCGAGCAAGGGGTGCCTCATCGCATGGACCCTGGGAATGGGTGGCACACCCAGGCAGCCCCCAGTAGGCACGGCATGGACTGCTCACCCAGCGTGCAGCAGCGGTGGACGCGCAAGCCAGGCCGCAGGCACCCATCGTGAGACAGCCGCCTCCTCCATGCCCCCCGACTGACTGCCCAGCGTGGGAGCCAGGGGAGCCGCGTCGCATGGACCCTGGGCACGGGTAGCATGCCCAGGCAGCCCCCAGCAGGCACAGCATGGGCTGCTCACCCAGTGTGTGGCAGCGGTGGGCGCACCAGCCAGGCCGCGGGCGCCCATCGCGAGCCAGTCGCCTCGTCACTGCCCCTACACTGACTGCCCAGCGTGTGAGCCAGGGGTGCCTCATCACATGGACCCTGGGCATGGGTGGCACGCCCAGGCAGCCCCCAGCAGGCACGGCATGGGCTGCTCGCCCAGCGTGCGGCAGCGGTGGACGCGCAAGCCAGGCCGCGGGCACCCATCGCGAGACAGCCGCCTCCTCCATGCCCCCCGACTGACTGCCCAGCGTGCGAGCCAGGTGAGCCGCGTTGCATGGACCCTGGGCACGGGTAGCATGCCCAGGCAGCCCCCAGCAGGCACAGCATGGGCTGCTCACCCAGCGTGTGGCAGCGGTGGGCGCGCCAGCCAGGCCGCGGGCGCCCATTGCGAGACAGCCCCCTCGTCCCTGCCCTTCGACTGACTGCCCAGCGTGCGAGCCTGGGGTGCCGCGTTGCACGGACCCTGGGAACGGGGGGCATGCCCAGCCAGCTCCCAGCAGGCTCGGCATGGGCTTGTCGCCCAGCGTGCGGCAGCGGTTGGCGCCCCAGCCAGGCCGAGGGTGCCAATAGCGAGCCAGCCCCCTCGTCCCTGCCCCTTGACTGACTGCCAAGCATGCGAGCTAGGAGTGCCGTGTCGTATGGACCCTAGGCACGGGTGGCATGCCCAGCGAGCCCCCAGCAGGCACGGCCTGGGCTGCTCGCCCAGCGTGCGGCAGCGGTTGGTGTGCCAGCCAGGCCGAGGGTCCCAGTAGCGAGCCAACCCCCTCGTCCCTGCCCCTCCACTGACTGCCCAGCGTGTATGCCAGGGATGCCGCGTCGCACGGACTCTGGGCACGGGTGGCATGCCCTGCAAGCCCCCAGCAGGCATGGCATGGGCTTCTCGCCCAAAGTGCGGAAGCAGTGGGCGTACCAGCCAGGCCGCGGGAGCCCATCTCAAGCCAGCCCCCTCGTCCCTATCCCTCGACAAAGTGCCCAGCGAGCGAGCCTGGGTAGCCGCATCGCACGGACCCTGGGCACGGAAGTCATGCCCCGGCATCCCCCAGCAGGCACGGCATGGGCCAAGTGCCCAGCGTGCGGTAGAGATGAGCACGCCAGCCAGGCCATAGGCGCCAATAGCGAGGCAGCCCCCTCGTCCCGGCCCCTCGACTGACTGCCCAGCGTGCGAGCCAGGGGTGTCGTGTCGCACGGACCCTGGGCACGAGTGGCATGCCCCGGCATCCCCCTGCAGGCACGGCATGGGCCAAGTGTCCAGCATGCGGTAGAGCTGGGCCGCAGGCGCCCTTCGCGAGACAGCCCCCTTGTCCCAGCCCCTCGACTGACTGCCCAGCATGCGAGCCAGGGGTGCTGCATCGCATGGACCCTGGGCACAGGTGGCATGCCCAGGCAGCCCCCAGCAGGCACGGCATGGGCTGCTCACCCAGCGTGCGGCAGCGGTGGGCGCGCCAGCCAGGTCGCGGGCGCCCATCACGAGCCAGCCCCCTTGTCCCTGCCCCTCGACTGACTGCCCTGCATTCAAGCCAAGGGTGCCGCGTCGTACGGACCCTGGGCACAGGTGGCACACCCCCCAGCCACCAGCAGGCACGGCATGGGCTACACGCCCAGCGTGCGGCAGCAGTGGGTGCGCCAGCCAGGCCGCGGGCGCCCATCGCGAGGCAGCCCCCTCATCCCTGCCCCCAGCAGGCATGGCATGGGCTGCTCGCACAGCGTGCAGCAGCGGTTGGCGCGCCAGCCAGGCCGAGGGCGCCAATAGCGAGCCAGCCCCCTCGTCCCTGCCCCTCAACTGACTGCCCAGTGTGCGAGCCAGGGGTACCGCGTCCCATGGACCCTAGGCATGGGTGGCAGGCCCAGGCCTCCCCCAGCAGGCATGGCATGGGCTGCTCGCACTGCATGCGGCAGCCGTGGGTGCGCCAGCTGGGCCGCGGCTGCCGAACGCGTGCCAGCCCCCTCGTCCCTGCCCCTCGACTGACTGCCCAGCGTGTGAGCCAGGATGCCGCATCGCACGGACCCTGTGCATGGGTGGCACTCTCAGGAAGCCCCCAGAAGGCACGGCACGGGATGCTCGCCCAGTGTGTGGCAGCGGTGGGCGTGCCAGCCAGGCCGCGGGCGCCCATCGCGAGACAGGCCCCTCGTCCCTGCCCCTCGACTGACTGCCCAGCATGCGAGCCATGGGTGCCTCATCGCATGGACCCTGGGCATGGGTGGCACGCCCAGGCAGCCCCCAGCAGGCACGGCATGGGCTGCTCACCCAGCGTGCGGCAGAGGTGGACGCGCAAGCCAGGCCGCGGGCACCCATCGTGAGACAGCCGCCTCCTCCCTGCCCCCCGACTGACTGCCCAGCGTGTGAGCCAGGGGTGCCGCGTCGCATGGACCCTGGGCACGGGTAGCATGCCCAGGCAGGCCCCAGTAGGCACAGCATGGGCTGCTCACCCAGCGTGTGGCAGCGGTGGGCGCGCCAGCCAGGCCACGGGCGCCCATCGCGAGCCAATCACCTCGCACTGCCCCTACACTGACTGCCCAGCGTACGAGCCAGGGGTGCCACATCGCACGGACCCTGGGCACGAGTGGCACACCCAGGCATCCCCCAGCAGGCACGGCATGGGCTGCTCGCCCAGCGTGCGGCAGCGGTGGGCGCGCCGGCCAGGCCGTGGGCACCCATTGCGAGACAGCCCCCTCGTCCCTGCCCCTCGACTGACTGCCCAGTGTGCGAGCCTGGGGTGCCGCGTCGCACGGACCCTGTGCACGGGTGGCATGCCCAGCCAGCGCCCAGCAGGCTCGGCATGGGCTTGTCACCCAGCGTGCTGCAGCGGTTGGCGCGCCAGCCAGGCCGAGGGCGCCAATAGCGAGCCAGCCCCCTCGTCCCTGCCCCTCGACTGACTGCCAAGCATGCGAGCCACGAGTGCCGCATCGCGTGGACCTTGGGCACGGGTGGCATGCCCAGCCAGCCCCCAGCAGGCATGGCTTGGGCTGCTCGCCCAGCGTGCGGCAGCGGTTGGTGTGCCAGCTAGGCCGAGGGTCCCAGTAGCGAGCCAACCCCCTCGTCCCTGCCCCTCCACTGACTGCCCAGCGTGCATGCCAGGGATGCCGCATCACACGGACCCTGGGCACAGGTGGCATGCCCAGGCAGCCCCCAGCAGGCACGGCATGGGCTGCTCGCCTAGCGTGCGTCAGCGGTGGGCGCGCCAGCCAGGCCACGGGCGCCCATCGCGAGCCAGCCCCCTCGTCCCTGCCCCTCGACTGACCGCCCAACGTGCGAGCCAGGGGTGCCGCGTCGCACAGACCCTGGGCACGGGTGGCACGCCCAGTCTTCCCCCAACAAGCACGGCATGGGCTGCTCGCCCAGCGTGCGGCAGCGGTGGGCGCGCCAGCCAGGCCACGGGCGCCCATCGCAAGCCAGCCCCCTCGTCCCTGCCCCTCGACTGACTGCCCAGCATGCGCGCCAGGGGTGCCACAGCAGTCGCCAGCAGGCATGGTGCCAGCCTTGCCAGGGGCGCCCCACGCGAGCCAGCCGCGAGCACGCTGTGAGGCTCAGCACATGCTGTGGGCCTTGATTTCATGGGCAAGCTGGCCTTTGCCGTGGCCCCTGGCTCTGGTGGACCCTGAGGGCTGCCATGGGGTGGGTGGAGGTGTGCTGGACAGGGCAGCCAGCATGCACCATGGGCCAGGCAGAGGCACAGCTGCCCCAGCCTACTGGTTGCAATGCCCAGTTGCGAAATTGTTGTGAATTGACCATCTTTTCATCATGGAATTGGTCCCAAAATGACTTAAATAATTCGTGTAATTCATGAGGAGTCTGCCCCTGAAGTTTGGCATCATTTCGACTCACGGGCTATTTTTGATGATTTTTTCAATTTTTGACTGTACAAAATTCATTAAAAAAAAATTTAGCGCCCAGAAAATTCTAAAATTGTTTTTAGTGGTAGATATGATTATTCTCTATTTATGTACAAAATTTCAACTCAAAATTGCAAGTAAATAATTTTTTAGACCCATTATGACGGCTCAGACATATTGATGTTTCCTCCTGCCGGGAGTGAAATTTCATTTAAGACTCTTTAGGGGGGAGGTGGTCACCTAGCTTGCTGGGTGCCAATAGGCCATGCGTGCCTCCCTCCCTGGCCAATCCCACGTGGGCAGGCGCTGGGCTTGGGCAACCCAGCGCGCATGGCATGGGCAGGGCAGCTTGCTGCCTTGCCCATCCAGCCGGTGGTGCGTGGCTGTGGCGGCCACCACCGTCGGCAGGCAGGCAGCCGGCGACGTCGGCCAAAGAGTGTGGGACGCCCGATCAGTAGCCAACGGAGTGGGGAAAATGTGGGAAATGAAATCTGCTAAATTGTGGGCAATTAAATGAGAAAAATCGTGGGATAATGA
>JAJFZO010000125.1:30000-37500 GCA_021397835.1 Moringa oleifera
TTGTAGGATAATGAGCTGGGATTTGGCTAGACAAACTCGACGGTGTAGGCGGCGAAGCTAACGATGATGCATGTTACGCGAGGGCCAAATCACTAGGGGGATTTTAAGCATGCGGAGTGCTTCGTTGCAGGCCCTCAAGGCGGCGGACGCGGGGCTGGATCCCGACCCTCAGGCTTGCCTAGGCGGACTCGTTGCGCAGCGCGATCGACGACACGATTATCGGCCGTTAGCAATGAGCGAGCCACACGGCCAGCCTAGGCACCCCTGCTGCCAAGGTCTCATCGGTGGGAAAAACATGGGCAATGAAGCGAGAATAATCATGGGATAATGAGCTAGGATGTGTCTAGACAATCTCAATGGTATGGGCAGCGAAGATAACGATGATGCATGCTACGTGAGGGCCAAATCGCTGGGGGGATTTCGAGCATGCGGAGTGCTTCGTCGCAGGCCCTCGAGGCGGCGGACGTGGGGGTTGCATCCCGACGCTCAGGCTTGCCTAGGCGGACTTGTTGCACAGCGCAATCGACGACACGATTGTCGGCCGTTAGCAACGAGCGAGTCGCACGGCCAGCCTGGGCACGTTATGACACCCCTGCTGCCAAGGCCTCATCGGTGGTCCTTTGCCATTTAAGAATCGTCCCTTGCTATTGAAACAATTTCGCGCTTAGCGGCTTGGGTGCGGCGGCACACGATGACCTGCATGATCGATGGGCCTTTCACTCGTCGCCTTGCAACTCGTTTGGTGCTGTTGCTGCCCATTTGTACGTGCGGCGCGTGAGTGGTGATCTAGTCATGCGCGTTGGCAGACTCCATGCTCTCGCATCGAACTGTCGACTAGCATGTCGCTTCAAGCTCGACCTCGAGCCATACGTTGGCATTTCGTGGGTGACATCGGGACCCTATGTCGCATGCCTTCACAAATGGAATTTGATGATTCGAGTCGGTTGTCTTTCCACCATGTCCCTCGTGGGCATGGGTGGAAACCTAAGCTGGGCCTCGTGCTCCAAGCGTGGTTTGCTTTGCCATGCGGCTGCTTTGGCACACGAGAGATCGGTTGTCCCCTCGAGTGCAAAAAGTATTGCGACAGGAGTGGCCTTGGCCTCTACCTATCCAAGCGAAAGCATTTGTCCCACGTCCCATCGATTTTGAACGACGACTGCGACAGCTTTGGCCTTAGCGAGCCTTGCGGCACGCTTCGGTCTTAGTTGGCGCAGTGTCTCGAAGGATGCTACCTGCTTGATCCTGCCAGTAGTCATATGCTTGTCTTAAAGATTAAGCCATGCATGTGTAAGTATGAACTAATTCAGACTGTGAAACTGCGAATGGCTCATTAAATCAGTTATAGTTTGTTTGATGGTACCTACTACTCGGATAACCGTAGTAATTCCAGAGCTAATACGTGCAACAAACCCCGACTTCTGGAAGGGGCGCATTTATTAGATAAAAGGTCGACGCGGGCTTCGCCCATTGCTCTGATGATTCATGATAACTCGACGGATCGCAAAGCCATCGTGCCGACGACGCATCATTCAAATTTCTGTCCTATCAACTTTCGATGGTAGGATAGTTGCCTACTGTAAGCCCCTTACATATCAGTGGCATGGTGGCACGATGAAGACATGGGATGCTCATCGGGGCCCCAGCCCAAGTGATGCCATGGGAAGCATCACAAGCAAGTGTTGACACCTGCTTGGGCCTGCTCACGGGAGCAGCCCACTCGCGATGGCTATCGGTCAAGTCCTTGATGCGTGAGTCATAAAGAGATGGCTCATGAGGACTGGACATGGTGCAGGGCACCTGGGCAGCGGGTGAGCAGAACACTGGCAGAAAAACAGACATGGGCTCTCGTTGGCACCTTATCGGGCACGCAAATGAGCATGAGGAACTCGGGGTGCACTTGTTGGGCTTAGCCCACGAAGCTGGCAGCAGTTTCCAGCAGTTTACAGCAGTTTGCAGCAGTTGACAGCAGTTACCAGTGGTTACCAGCAGTTACCAGTGGTTACCAGGCACTTGCAAGGGAGTGGGACACTTGTCGCAAGGGGCTGGAGTCAAAACTGCATGTGGGGCTGGTTTTGTGGGGATGAAACCCCATTACCCTAGGGCAGTTGGGGGTGTCAACTGCCAAGTTTTGTAGGCTATATAAACCCAGAGGCAGAGTCATCAAAGGTGTGATGTCCTGCTGCGTCTAGAGTGTAAATCCTTATTCGTTAGTGAAAAAGGTTGGGATTGGTTCCCATAAACACTTGTGTCTCTCTTTCATTCTCTCTTGTGTGCGTGGGTGTGTGCTCCTAGCATAAAACTCACTTGAGATTGAGGGCATTCGTGGCGGATTGGCTGACGAGTTAGGTGTGACAATTTGGTATCAGAGCCTCATTGTGTTGGCAACTTTGGTTAGTTGCGATGAACGAGATAAGGGAAAGGCTGACCCATCTGGAGGATTTCGTGGGTGCTCCTCAAGTGGATGATGCTGTAAGTCTTGCTATTCAAACTGAACAACATACAGAGCAGCTGAGGGTGGCCCAGAACGTGTTGGTGGAAATACAAAGGGACGTGGATGTTCGCTTCGCATCTGTCATGGAAGATATTGTGTCTTTGACAGACACGGTGAGGGAAGGGGAAAGAGATTTGAGAGATGAGCTCACCTTGCTAAAGAGGGCAGTGATGAACTTCTTAAAGCACGGGGAAGGTGGCCCATCCAAAATCAAAGTCCCCGACCCAAAGTCCTTCGATGGTAGTCGAAACTCCAAGGAGCTTGAGAACTTTCTGTGGGATATTGAGCAGTACTTCAAAGCTGCCCGAATCCCAGAGGAAGAGCGGGTGACAATCACCAGCATGTATTTTCAAGGAGATGCAAAACTCTGGTGGCGAACTCGAATGGAGGACGACGCTAGTGCAGGGAGGCCAAAGATCGAGACGTGGGATGTGTTGAAAAAGGAGTTGAAGGATCAATTCCTTCCTTGCAACACTGCTTGGGTTGCAAGGGAATCCCTCAAGAAGCTCAAGCACTCTGGTTTGGTGCGAGAGTATGTGAAGGAGTTTAGCTCCTTGCTGCTAGACATTAAAAATATGTCAGAGGAGGATAAGATGTTCAACTTCTTATCCGGATTGCAGCCTTGGGCGCAGGCTGAGTTACGAAGGCAAGCTGTGGGAGACTTGCCAAGTGCAATTGCCGCTGCGGAAAAGCTTGTAGATTACAAGTATGCGGGTGCGCCAAATTCACAAGGTGGGAAGAAAAATGATGGTAGAAAGAAAAACCAGAAGGCTTTTGGCTAAAAGGATGGCAAGAAGCCTAATGGTGGCAAGAAGCCTAATTGTGGCAAGAAAGACAACGGTGGGAATCGGAAGGGTGGCGACAAGTCCCCTTCACAAGACAAAGGGAAGAATCCTACGGGATGCTTCATTTGTGGCGGACCACACATGGCTAGAGAGTGCCCAAAGCGGGAGAAACTAAACGCTTTGATAGCGCAAGAGGAGGAGGAGAACTCGAATGGAGGGCCATCACGGGTGAACCCCCTCCAACTATTGAATGCGATCACGACGGGCAGTCAAGTCCAATACAAAGGCTTGATGTACATGATGGTGCAAGTCAATGGGAAAGGTGTGCAAGCTATGGTAGACACGGGTGCTACCAATAATTTTGTGGCACAACGCGTGGCTGGTTCGTTGGGTTTGACCGTTGTGAAAAATTCCACCAAGCTAAAAGCGGTGAATTCGGAGGCGAAGCCTATCTTAGGCTCGGCGGTGTGCAACTTGAAGGTAGATAAATGGTTGGGGAGTGCAACCTAACCGTGGTACCCCTCGATGACTTTGACTTGATATTGGGGATTGAGTTTTTGGCCTTGGCCAAAGTGTTGGTGATTCCACACCTTCGAGGGATGCTCATAGGCGATGAGGGAAATTCATGCGTCGTTGCTGCCATGGAGAGTAGTCAACAAGCAAAAGACAAAAGAATTGAATTGCAATCTGCCAAGCAATTCAAGAGTGGGATAAAGAGGGGCGATCAAGCATACGTGGCTGCCTTGATCGAGATCAAGCTTGATCAGCGGGTCGAAGTACCCGACATGGTGATGGAAGTCTTGGAAGATTTCTCCGACACCATGCCCCCTGAGTTACCAAAAGAATTGCCACCAAGGAAGGCAATTGACCATGAAATTGAGTTGGAACCAGGAGCTAGACCACCGGCTAAAGCTCCTTACAGAATGTCTCCATTAGAGTTGGTTGAGTTGAGGAAGCAACTCGATGAACTGTTGCAAGCGGGCCTCATTCAACCTTCAAAGGCTCCATATGGTGCACCGGTGTTGTTTCAAAAGAAGCAAGATGGATCCATGAGGATGTGTGTGGACTACCGAGCACTAACAAGGCAACAGTGAAAAACAAGTATCCTATCTCGAATGTGGCTGACTTGTTTGATCGATTGTCCAAAGCATCCTACTTCACAAAGCTGGACTTGCGATCTGGGTATTGGCAAGTAAGGATCAAGGCGGGGGATAAGCCAAAGACAACATGTGTGACCAGGTACGGGTCTTATGAATTTCTTGTGATGCCTTTTGGCTTAACAAATGCTCCTGCCACATTTTGCAATTTGATGAACGATGTGCTATATGAATTCTTGGATGAATTTGTGGTTGTTTACTTGGATGACATTGTGGTATATAGTGAATCACTAGTTGAGCATGTGAATCACTTAAGGGCTGTCTTTTCTAAGTTAAGAAAATACAAGCTCTATGTCAAGAAAGAGAAGTGCGAATTTTACCGCCAAGAGGTGAATTTCTTGGGGCATTGGGTCAACAAGGGCCGAATCAGAATGGATGATCAGAAGGTGGAGGCCATTGTAGATTGGCCTACGCCAAGGAAGATCTCTGACTTGCGATCGTTCCTTGGGTTAGCCAACTACTATCGAAAATTCATCAAAGGGTACTCAAAGAAAGTGAACCCTTTGATGGATCTGCTCAAGAAGGAGCAAGCGTGGTGCTGGACGAATGCTTGTCAGGATGCTTTCGAGAAGCTAAAGACAGCAGTGTCTTCGAAGCCCATTTTGGCCTTGCCAGACTTTGAGAAACCTTTTGAGGTACAAACTGATGCTTTGGATAGGGCCATTGGAGGGGTCTTGGTGCAAGAGGGGCACCCCATTGCTTTTGAGAGTCGGAAGTTAAAGGATGCGGAGCAGAGGTATTTGGTTCATGAGAAAGAAATGGCTGTAGTTGTGCATTGCTTGGATGTGTGGAGGCACTACTTGCTGGGTACGAAGTTCACAGTGGTGACAGACAACGTAGCAAACACTTACTTCAAGACCCAGAAGAAGTTGACTCCCAAGCAAGCACGTTGGCAAGAGTTCCTTGCTGAGTTTGATTTTCTATGGCTGCATAAACCTGGTAGGCAGAATCAGGTGGCGGATGCTTTAAGCAGAAAAGAGGTTGAATCATATGTGGCAGCGTTGTCTTCGATGCAAGCAACGTTTTGTGATCGAGTCAAAGAACAGTCTCACTTGGACTCGAACTATGTGAAGCTTAAGCAACAAGTTTCCGAGGGCTTGGTGCGGAAGTATTGGCTGGAAAATGACCTACTGTATGCCAAGGGCAGTAGGTTATTTGTGCCAAGCAGCGGTGGCTTAAGGCGAGAGTTGCTTAAGGAAACTCATGACCCTCAATGGGCTGGTCACCCAGGAGGGGAGAGAATGATGGCTTTGCTGGGAAAGTCATACTTTTGGCCAAAGATGGAAGAGGACGTTGAGTCCTATGTCAAGACTTGTCTTGTGTGCCAACAAGACAAGACTGAAAGAAAGAAAGAGGCAGGATTGTTACAGCCCCTGCCCATTCCGGAGAAGCCATGGCAATCCATCTCCATGGACTTCATCGTTGGTTTTCCAGAAGTGAAAGGTATGAGATCTATCCTTGTGGTGGTAGATCGTTTTTCAAAGTATGCTATTTTCATTGCTGCACCTCAAGCTTGTCCAGCAGAGATTGCAGCTGAACTAATTATGGGGAATGTGGTTAAGTATTTCGGGTTGCCGGAGGACATAATCAGTGATAGAGACTCACGGTTCACGGGTCGGTTTTGGACTACTCTTTTCAACATGAAGGGGTCTGAATTGAAGTTTTCCACTGCCAATCATCCCCAAACAGATGGCCAAACCGAGCGAGTGAACCAACTATTAGAGGAATATTTGAGGCACTATGTCACTGCCAGCCAACGGAACTAGTTGGATTTGTTGGACGTGGCTCAGTTCTGCTACAATGTCCACCGCTCCTCATCTACGGGGATGAGTCCAGCAGAGATAGTTCTTGGTAGGCAGCCCCTTACTCCACATGAGATTGCGAAACAGAAATCGCAAGGGCCTTGTCCAGCAGCTTATCGCTTTGCTCGGGACAAAACAGAGCTGGTGGAGCAAGCCCGCGACAGTTTGGCTAAGGCAGCCAAACGAATGAAGAAGCATGCTGATGAAAACAGAAGGGACTTGGAGTTCAACGTGGGGGACAAAGTGATGCTGAAGCTTACCCCTCAAATCTGGAAAAATGTTACAGATAAAAGATAACACAAAGGGCTCGTACAAAAGTATGATGGTCCGTTCGAAGTTGTCAAGAAGGTAGGCAAAGTGGCCTATAGATTGCAGCTGCCCGAACGATTTAAGGTACATCCAACTTTTCATGTTAGTTTCTTAAAGAAATATCATGAAGATGTTAACAAAGATCGGGTGAAAGCAAAAAGAGCTCCCCCAACGGTTCGCAAGCTCTTTGCCAAGGACCTCACGGAGATCCTTGATCATAGAACGCTTGGGGCGAGCAAGAAAAACAGGCAGACAGAATACTTGGTACGATGGCATGGCGAGGAAGCAGCCGATGCTACTTGGGAAAAGGCAGTAACTTTGTGGCAATTTGCAGATAAGGTCAAGGCTTATCTAGAAGGTGTCGCGATGAGGACGTCGCACTCTTCTGGTGGGGGTGGTTTGTAAGCCCTTTACATATCAGTGGCGTGGTGGCACGATGAAGACATGGGATGCTCATCGGGGCCCCAGCCCAAGTGATGCCATGGGAAGCATCACAAACAAGTGTTGACACCTGCTTGGGCCTGCTCATGGGAGCAGTCCACTCGCGATGGCTATCGGTCAAGTCCTTGACGTGTGAGTCATAAAGAGATGGCTCATGAGGACTGGACATGGTGCAGGGCACCTGGGCAGCAGGTGAGCAGAACACTAGCGGAAAAACAGACACGGGCTCGCGTTGGCACATTATCGGGCACGCAAATGAGCACGAGGCACTCGGGGTGCACTTGTTGGGCTTAGCCCACGAAGCTGGCAGCAGTTTCCAGCAGTTTACAGCAGTTGACAGCAGTTACCAGTGGTTACCAGCAGTTACCAGCAGCTACCAGGCACTTGCAAGGGAGTGGGACACTTGTCGCAAGGGGCTGGAGTCAAAGCTGCATGTGGGGCTGGTTTTGTGGGGATGAAACCCCATTACCCTAGGGCAGTTGGGGGTGTCAACTGCCAAGTTTTGTAGGCTATAT
>JAJFZO010000125.1:45000-60000 GCA_021397835.1 Moringa oleifera
CCCCCTCGTCCCTGTCCCTCGACTAAGTTCCCAGCGAGCGAGCCAGGGGAGCTGCGTCGAATGGACCCTGGGTGTGGAAGGCATGCTCAGGCAGCCCCCAGCAGGCACGGTATGGGTTGCTCGCCCAGCGTGCGGCAGCGGTAGCCAGCCCATTCGTCCCTGACCCTCGATTGACTGCCCAGCTTGCGAGCAAGCGGTGCCGCGTCGCACGGACCCTGGGCACGGGTGGCATGCCCAGGCAGCCCCCAACAGGCACGGCATGGGCTACTCGCCCAGCGTGCGGCAACGGTGGGCGCACCAGCAAGGCTGCGGGCGCCCATCGCGAGCCATCCCCCTCGTCCCTGCCCCTCGACTAACTGCCCAGCGTGCGAGCCAGGGGTGCCACGTCGCACGGACCCTGGGCACGGGTGGCACACCCAGGTAGAACCCAGCAGGCATGGCATGGGATGCTTGACCAGCGTGTGGCAGCAGTGGGTGCGCCAGCCAGGCCGCGGGCGCCCATCGCCAGCCAGGCCGTGGGCACCCATCGCCAGCCAGCCCCCTCGTCCCTGTCCCTCGACGTAGTGCCCAGCGAGTGTGCCAGGGGGGCCGCGTCGCATGGTCCCTGGGCACGGGTGGCTTACCCAGGCAGCCCCCAGCAGGTACGGCATGGGATGCTCGCCCAGCGTGCAACAGCGGTGGGCGCACCAGCCAGGCCACAGCCGCCCATCGCGAGCCAGCCCCCTCGTCCCTGTCCCTCGACTAAGTGCCCAGCGAGCGAGCCAGGGGAGCCGCGTAGCACGGACCCTGGGAATGGGAGGCATGCCCAGGCAGCACCCAACGGGTGCAGCATGGGCCAAGTGCCCAGCGTGCGGCAGAGGAGGGCGCGCCAGCCAGGCCACAGGCACCCATCGCTAGCAAGCCCCCTCGTCCCTGTCCCTCGACATAGTGCCCAGCGAGCGAGCCAGGGGACCACGTCGCACGGATCCTGGGCAAAGGTGGCACGCCCAGGCAGCCCCCAGCAGGCACGGCATGGGCCACTCGCCCAGCGTGTGGCAGCGGTGGGCGCGCCAGCCAGGTTGCGGGAGCCCATCGCGAGCCATCCCCCTCGTCCCTGCCCCTCGACTAACTGCCCAGCGTGCGAGCCAGGGGTGCCACGTCGCACGGACCTTGGGCATGGGTGGCACACCCAGGCATAACCCAGCAGGCACGGCATGGGATGCTCACCCAGCCTGCGGCAGTGGTGGGCGCGCCAGCCATGCCGCGGGCGCCCATCGCCAGCCAGCCCCGTTGTCCCTGTCCCTCGACGTAGTGCCCAGCGAGTGTGCCAGGGGGGCCGCGTCACATGGTCCCTAGCCATAGGTGGCTCGCCCAGGCAGCCCCTAGCAGGCACGGCATTGGCTGCTCGCACAGCGTGCCATAGCGGTGGGTACGCCAGCCAAGCCGTGGGTGCCTATCGTGAGCAAGCCCCCACGTCCCTGTCCCTCGACGTAGTGCCCAGCGAGCGTGCCAAGGGGGCCGCGTTGCATGGACCCTTGGCACGGGTGGAACACCCAGGCAGCCCCCAGCAGGCATGGCATGGGCCACTCGCCCAGCGTGCGGTAGCGGTGGGCGCGCCAGCCAGGCCGCGGGTGCCCATTGCGAGCCAGCAACCTCGTCCCTGCCCCTCGACTAAGTGCCCAGCGAGCGAGCTCGGGGAGGTGCATCGCACGGACCCTGGGAATGGCAGGCATGCCCCAGCAGCCCTCAGCAGGCATGGCATGGGCCAAGTGCCCAGCGTGCGGCAGCGGTGGGCGCGCCAGCGATGCCACAGGCGCCTATCGCGAGCCAGCCCCCTCGTCCCTGTCCCTCGACTAAGTGCCCAGCGAGCGAGCCAGGGGAGGCGCATCGCATGGACCCTGGGAATGGCAGGCATGCCCCAGCAGCCCTCAGCAGGCATGGCATGGGCCAAGTGCCCAGTGTGCGGCAGCGGTGGGCGCGCCAGCGATGCCACAGGCGCCCATCGCGAGCCAGCCCCCTCGTCCCTGTCCCTCAACTAAGTGCCCAGCGAGCTAGCCAGGGGAGCCGTGTCGCACCTACCCTGGGCATGGGAGGCATGCCCCAGCAGCCCTCAGCAGGCATGGCATGGGCCAAGTGCCCAGCGTGCGGCAGCGGTGGGCGCGCCAGCGATGCCACAGGCGCCCATCGCGAGCCAGCCCCCTCGTTCCTGCCCCTCCACTAACTGCCCAGCATCCGAGCCAGTGGTGCCACGTCGCACGGACCCTGGGCACGGGTAGCATGCCCAGGCAGAACCCAGCAGGCACGGCATGGGATGCTAGCCCAGCGTGCGGCAGCGGTGTGCGCGCCAGCAAGGCCGCGGGCGCCCATCGCGAGCCAGCCCCCTCGTCCCTGTCCCTGGACATAGTGCCCAGCGAGCAAGCCACGGGGGCCGCGTTGCACGGATCCTGGGCATGGGTGGCACGCCCAGGCAGCCCCCAGCAGGCACGGAATGGGCTGCTCGCCCAGCATGCGGAAGCGGTAGCCAGCCCCCTCGTCCCTGCCCTACGACTGACTGCCTAGCGTGCGAGCAAGGGGTGCCGCATCGCATGGACCCTGGGCATGGGTGGCATGCCCAGGCAGCCCCCAGCAGGCACGGCATGGGCTGCTCCCCAGCGTACTGCAGCGGTGGGCGTGCCAGCCAGGCTGCGGGCACCCATCGCGAGCCATCCCCATCGTCCCTGCCCCTCGACTAACTGCGCAGAGGGCGAGCCAGGGGTGCCACGTCGCACGGACCCTGGGCACGGGTGGCACGCCCAGGTAGAACCCAGCAGGCACGGGATGCGATGCTCGCCCAGCGTGCGGTAGCGGTGGGTGCGCCAACCAAGCCGTGGGCACCCATCACGAGCAAGCCCCCACGTCCCTGTCCCTGGACGTAGTCCCAGCGAGCGTGCCAGGGGGGCCGCGTTACATGGACCCTTGGCACGGGTGGCACGCCCAGGCAGCCCCCAGTAGGCATGGCATGGGCCACTCGCCCAGCGTGCGGCAGCGGTGGGCGCGCCACCCGTCCCTGCCCATCGCGAGCCAGCAACCTCGTCCCTGCCCCTCGACTAACTGCCCAGCGTGCGAGTCAGGGATGCCACGTCGCACGGACCCTGGGCACGGGTGGCACACCCAGGCAGCCCCCAGCAGGCAAGGCATGGGCTGCTCGCCCAGCGTGCGGCAGCTGTGGGTGTGCCAGACAAGCCGCAGGCGCCCATCGTGAGCAAGCCCCCACGTCCTTATCCCTCGACTAAGTCCCCAGCGAGCGAGCCAGGGTGGCCGCGTCGCACGGACCCTGGGCTTTGGTGGCGTGCCCACGCATCCCCCAGAAGGCACAGCATGGGCTGCTAGCCCAGTGTGCAGCAGCGGTGGGCGCCCCAGCCAGGCCGCTGGCGCCCATCCCGAGCCAGCCCCCTCGTCCCTGCCCCTCGACTGACTGCCCAGCGTGCGAGCCAGGGTTGTCACATCGCACGGGCCCTCGGCATGGGCGACACACCCAGGCAGCCCCCAGCACGCATGGCATGGGCTGCTCGCCCAGCGTGCGGCAGCGGTGGGTGAGCCAGCCTGGCCGCAGGCGCCCATCGCGAGCCAGCCCCCACGTCCCTGTCCCTCGATGTAGTACCCAGCGACTGAGCCAAGGGGGCCGCATCGCATGGTCCTTTGGCACAGGTGGCACACCCAGGCAGCCCCCAGCAGGCACGGCATGTGCTGCTCGCCCAGCTTGCTGCAGCGGTGGGTGCGCCAGCTAGGCCACATGCTCCCATCGTGAGCTAGCCCCTCGTTCCTGCCCCTCGACTAACTGACCAGCATGCTAGGCAGGGGTGCCATGTCGCATGGATCGTGGGCACGGGTGGCACACCCAGGCAGCCCCCAGCTAGCACGGCATGGGCTGCTCGCCTGGCGTGCGGCAGCGGTGGGCGAGCCAGCTAGGCCGCGGGCGCCCATCACGAGCCAGCTCCCTTGTCCCTGCCCCTCAACTGACTGCCCAGCGAGCGAGCCAGGGGAGCCGCGTCGCACGGACCCTGGTCACAGTTGGCACGCCCAGGCAGCCCCTAGCAGGCACGGCATGGGCTGCTCGCCCAGCGTGCGGCAGCTGTGGGTGCGCCAGGCAGGCTGCGGGCGCCCATCTCGAGCCAGCCCCTAACCCTCGACGTAGTGCTCAGTGAGCGTGCCAGGGGGGCCGCATCGCATGGACCCTAGGCACTGGTGGCACGCCCAGGCAGCCCCCAGCAGGCACGGCGCTGGCTGCTCGCCCAGCGTACGGCAGCGATGAGCGTGCCAGTCAGGCCGCGGGTGCCCATCACGGGCCTTCCCCCTCGTCCTTGTCCCTCGACATAGTGCCCAACAAGCGAGCGAGGGGGGCCACGTTGCACAGACCCTGGGCATGGGTGGCACCCCCTGGCAGCCCCCAGCAGGCACGGCATGGGCGCCTCTCCCAGCGTGCGGCAGTGCTAGCCAGCCCCTTCGTCCCTGCCTCTCGGCTGACTGCCCAGCGTAAGAGCCAGGGGTGCCACTTCGAACGGACCCTGGGAACGGGTGGCATGCCCAGGTTGCCCCCAGCAGGCATAGCATGGGTTGCTCGCCCAGCGTGCGGCAGCGGTGGGCGCACTAGCCATGCCGCGGGAGCCCATCGCGAGCTAGCCCCTTCGTCCCTGCCCCTCGACTGACTACCCAGCGTACGAGCCTGGGGTGTCGGGTCGCACGGGTGCTGGGCACGGGCGGGACGCCAAGGCAGCCCCCAGCAGGCACGGCATGGGCTGCTCACCCAGCGTGCTGCAGCGGTCGGTGCGCCAGCAAGGCCGCGGGCGCCCATCGCAAGCCAGCCCCCACGTCCCTGTCCCTCGACGTAGTACCCAGCGAGCGTGCCAGGGGGGCCGCGTCATATGGACCCTGGGCACGGGTGGCACACCCAGGCAGCCCCGAGCAGGCACGGCGTGGGCAGCTCGCCCAGCGTTCGGCAGCGGTGGGCGCACCGGCGTGGCCGCGGGCGCCTATCGCTAGCCGTCCCCCTCGTCCCTGCCTGTCGACTAACTTCCCCGCGTGCGAGCCAGGGGGGCCGCGTCTCACAGATCCTGGGCACGGGTGGCACACCAAGGCAGCCCCCAGTAGGCACGGCATGGGCTGCTCGCCCAGAGTGCGGCAGCGGTGGGCACGCCAGCCAGGCCGCGGGCGCCCATCGCTAGCCAACCCCCTCGTCCCTGCCCCTCGACTGACTGCCCAGCGTGCGAGCCAGGGGTATCGCGTCACAAGGACCATGGGCACGGGTGGCACGCCCAGGCAGCCCCCAGCAGGCACGGCATGGGCTGCTCACTCAGCGTGCGGCAGCGGTGGGCGCTCCAGCCAGGCCGTGGGCGCCCATCGCGAGCCAGTTCCCTCGTCCCTGTCTCTCGACATAGTGCCCAGTGAGCGAGCCAAGGGGGCCGCGTCGCTCGGATCCTGGGCATGGGTGGCAGGCCCAGGCAGCCCTCGGGAGGCGCGGTATGGGTTGCTCGCCCAGCGTGCGGCAGTGGTAGCCAGCACCTTCGTCCCTTCCCCTCGACTGACCGCCCAGCGTGCGACCCAGGGGTGCCGCGTCGCATGAACCCTAGGCACGGGTGGCACGCCTAGGCAGGCCCAAGCAGGCACCGCATGGGATGCTCGCACATCGTGCAGCAGCGGTGGGTGCGCCAGCTAGGCTGCGGACGCCATCGCGAGCCAGCCCTCATGTCCCTGTCCCTCGACTAAGTACCCAGCATGCCAGCCAGGGGGGCTGTGTCGCACGGACCCTGGGATTGGGTGGCACGCCCAGGCAGCCCCCAGCAGGCACGGCATGGGCTGCTCGCCCAGCGTGCGCCAGCCAGGCCGAGGGCGCCCATCGCGAGCCAGGCCCCTCGTCCCTGCCCCTCGACAAACTGCCCAGCGTGCGAGCCAGGGGTTCCATGTCGCTCGGACCCTGGGCACGGGTCGCATACCCAGGCAGCCCCCAGTAGGCATGGCATGGGCTTCTCGCGCAGCGTACTGCAGCGGTGGGAGTGCTGGCCAGGCCGCGGGCGCCCATCGCGTGCCAGCCCCCTCGTCCCTGTCCCTCGACATAGTGCCCAGTGAGCGAGCTAGGGGGGCCACGTCGCATGGACCCTGGGCATGGGTGGCACGCCCAGGCAGCCCCCAGCAGGCACGGCATGGGCGGCTCGCCCAGCGTGCGGCAGCAGTAGCCAGCCCCTTCGTCCCTGCCCCTCGACTGACTGCCTAGCGTGCAAGCCAGGGATGCCTCGTTGCACGGACCCTGGGCACAAGAGGCACGCTCAGGCACCCCCCAGCAGGCACAGCGTGGGATGCTCGCCCAGTGTGCGGCAGCGGTGGGTGCGCCGGCCCGACCGCGGGTGCGCATCGCGAGCCAGCCCCCACGTCCCTGTCCCTCGACTAAGTGCCCAGCGAGCGAGCCAGGGGGGCTGTGTCGCACGGACCCTGGGCTTTGATGGCACGCCCAGGCAGCCCCCAGCAGGCACAGCATGGGCTGCTCGCCCAGCGTGCGGCAGTCGTGGGCGTGCCAGCTAGGCCGCGGGCGCCCAACGCGAGCCAGCCAGGCCGCGGGCGCCCAACGCGAGCCAGCCCCCTCGTCCCTGCCCCTCAACTGACTATCAAGCGTGCGAGCCAGGGTTGTCGCGTCACAAGCACCCTGGGAACGGGTGGCACGCCCAGGCTGCCCCCAGCAGGCATGGCATGGGCTGCTCGCCCAGCATGCGGCAGCGGTGGGTGCGCCAGCCAGGCCGCGGGCGCCCATCGCGAGCCAGCCCCTTCGTCCATGCCCCTCGACCGACTGCCCAGCAAGCCAGACAGGGGTGCCTCATCGCACGGACCCTGGGCACGGGTGGGACGCCCAGGCAGCCCCCAGCAGGCACGACATGGGCTGCTCACCCAGCGTGCGGTAGCGGTGCTCGCGCCAGCCAGGCCGCAAGCGCCCATCGCGAGCCAGCCCCCACGTCCTTGTCCCTCGACTAAGTGCCTAGCGAGCGAGCCACGGGGGACGCGTCTCACGGACACTGGGCACAGGTGGCACGCCCAGGCAGCTCCCAGCAGGCACGGCATAGGCTGCTCGCCTAGCGTGCGGCAGTTGTTCACGCCAGCTAGGTTGCAGGCGCCCATCGCGAGCCAGCACCCACGTCCCTGTCCCTCGACGCAGAGCCCAGTGAGTGAGCAAGGGGGGCCGCGTCGCATGGACCCTGGGCACGGGTGGCGTGCCCAGGCAGCCCCCAGCAAGCACGGCATGGGCTGCTCGCCCAGCTAGCGGCAGCGTTGGGCGCGTCAGCCAGGCCGCGGGCACCCATCGTGAGCCAGCCCCTTCGTCCCTGCCCCTCGACTTACTGCCCAGCGTGCGAGTCAGGGGTGCATCACCGCATGGACTCTGGGCACGGGTGGCACGCCCAGGCAGCCCCCAGCAGGCACGGCATGGGCTACTCACCCAGCGTGCGGCAGCGGTGGGCGCGCCAGCCAGGCCACGGATGCCCATCGCGAGCCAGCCCCCTCGTCCCTGCCCCTCGACTGACCGCCCAACGTGCGAGCCAGGGGTGCCACGTCGCACGGACCATGGGCACGGGTGGCACGCCCAGGCATCCCCCAACAAGCACGGCATGGGCTGCTCGCCCAGCGTGCGGCAGCGGTGGGCGCGCCAGCCAGGCCACGGGCGCCCATCGCAAGCCAGCCCCCTCGTCCCTGCCCCTCGACTGACTGCCCAGCATGCGCGCCAGGGGTACCACAACAGTCACCAGCAGGCATGGTGCCAGCCTTGCCAGGGGCGCCCCACGCGAGCTAGCCGCGAGCACGCTGTGAGGCTCAGCACATGCTGTGGGCGTTGATTTCATGGGCAAGCTGGCCTTGGCCGTGGCCCCTGGCTCTGGTGGACCCTGAGGGCTTCCATGGGGTGGGTGGAGGTGTGCTGGACAGGGCAGCCAGCATGCACCATGGGCCAGGCAGAGGCACAGCTGCCCCAGCCTACTGGTTGCAATGCCCAGTTGCGAAATTGTTGTGAATTGACCGTCTTTTCATCATGGAATTGGTCCTAAAATGACTTAAATAATTCGTGTAATTCATGAGGAGTCTGCCCCTGAAGTTTGGGATCATTTCGACTCACGGGCTATTTTTGATGATTTTTTCAATTTTCGGCTGTACAAAATTCATTAAAAAAAAATTTAGTGCCCAGAAAATTCTAAAATTGTTTTTGGTGGTAGATATGATTATTCTCCATTTATGTACAAAATTTCAACTCAAAATTGCAAGTAAATAATTTTTTAGACCCATTATGACGGCTCAGACATATTGATGTTTCCTCCTGCCGGGAGTGAAATTTCATTTAAGACTCTTTAGGGGGGAGGTGGTCACCTAGCTTGCTGGGTGCCAATAGGCCATGCGTGCCTCCCTCCCTGGCCAGTCCCACGTGGGCAGGCGCTGGGCTTGGGCAACCCAGCGCGCATGGCATGGGCAGGGCGGCTTGCTGCCTTGCCCATCCAGCCGGTGGTGCGTGGCTGTGGCGGCCACCACCGTCGGCAGGCAGGCGGCCGGCGACATCGGCTGAAGAGTGTGGGACGCCCGATCAGTAGCCAACGGAGTGGAGAAAATGTGGGAAATGAAATATGCTAAATTGTGGGCAATTAAATGAGAAAAATCGTGGGATAATGAGCTGGGATGTGGCTACACAAGCTTGACGGCGTGGGCGGCGAAGCTAACTATGATGCATGCAACACGAGGGCCAAATCGCTGGGGGGATTTTGAGCATGCGGAGTGCTTCGTTGCAGGCCCTCGAGGCGACAGACGTGGGGTTGGATCCCGACGCTCAGGCTTGCCTAGGCAGACTCGTTGCGCAGCGCGATCGACGACACGATTGTCGGCCGTTAGCAATGAGCAAGCCACATGGCCAGCCTGGGCACCCCTGCTGCCAAGGCCTCATCGGTGGGAAAAACATGGGCAACGAAGCGAGAATAATCATGGGATAATGAGCTGGGATGTGGCTAGACAATCTCGATGGTATGGGCGGCGAAGCTAACGATGATGCATGCTACGTGAGGGCCAAATCGTTGGGGGGATTTCGAGCATGCGGAGTGCTTCGTCACAGGCCCTCGAGGCGGCGGACGTGGGGTTGGATCCCGATGCTCAGGCTTGCCTAGGCGGACTTGTTGCGCAGCGCGATCGACGACACGATTGTCGGCCGTTAGCAACGAGCGAGTCGCACTGCCAGCCTGGGCACGTTATGACACCCCTGCTGCCAAGGCCTCATCGGTGGTCCTTTGCCATTTAAGAATCGTCCCTTGCTATTGAAACAATTTCGCGCTTAGCGGCTTGGGTGCGGCGGCACACGATGACCTGCATGATCGATGGGCCTTTCGCTCGTCGCTTTGCAACTCGTTTGGTGCTGTTGCTGCCCATTTGTACGTGCGACGCGTGAGTGGTGATCTAGTCGTGCGCGTTGGTAGGCTCCATGCTCTCGCATCGAACTGTCGACTAGCATGTCGCTTCAAGCTCGACCCCAAGCCATACGTTGGCATTTCGTGGGTGACATCGGGACCCTATGTCGCGTGCCTTCACAAATGGAATTTGATGATTCGAGTCGGTTGTCTTTCCACCATGTCCCTCGTGGGCATGGGTGGAAACCTAAGCTTGGCCTCGTGCTCCAAGCGTGGTTTGCTTTGCCATGCGGCTGATTTGGCACACGAGAGATCGGTTGTCCCCTCGGGTGCAAAAAGTATTGCGACAGGAGTGGCCTTGGCCTCTACCTATCCAAGCGAAAGCATTTATCCCACGTCCCATCGATTTTGAACGACGACTGCGACAGCTTTGGCCTTAGCGAGCCTTGCGGCACGCTTCGGTCTTAGTTGGCACAGTGTCTCGAAGGATGCTACCTGGTTGATCCTGCCAGTAGTCATATGCTTGTCTCAAAGATTAAGCCATCCATGTGTAAGTATGAACTAATTCAGACTGTGAAACTGCGAATGGCTCATTAAATCAGTTATAGTTTGTTTGATGGTACCTACTACTCGGATAACCATAGTAATTCCAGAGCTAATACGTGCAACAAACCCCGACTTCTGGAAGGGGCGCATTTATTAGATAAAAGGTCGACGCGGGCTTCGCCCATTGCTCTGATGATTCATGATAACTCGACGGATCGCAAAGCCATCGTGCCAACGATGCATCATTCAAATTTCTGTCCCATCAACTTTCGATGGTAGGATAGTTGCCTACTGTAAGCCCCTTACATATCAGTGGCATGGTGGCACGATGAAGACATAGGATGCTCATCGGGGCCCCAGCCCAAGTGATGCCATGGGAAGCATCACAAGCAAGTGTTGACACCTGCTTGGGCCTGCTCATGGGAGCAGCCCACTCGCGATGGCTATCGGTCAAGTCCTTGATGCGTGAGTCATAAAGAGATGGCTCATGAGGACTGGACATGGTGCAGGGCACCTGGGCAGCGGGTGAGCAGAACACTGGCAGAAAAACAGACATGGGCTCGCGTTGGCACCTTATCGGGCACGCAAATGAGCATGAGGCACTCGGGGTGCACTTGTTGGGCTTAGCCCACGAAGCTGGCAGCAGTTTCCAGCAGTTTACAGCAGTTTGCAGCAGTTACCAGTGGTTACTAGCAGTTACCAGTGGTTACCAGGCACTTGCAAGGGAGTGGGACACTTGTCGCAAGGGGCTGGAGTCAAAGCTGCATGTGGGGCTGGTTTTATGGGGATGAAACCCCATTACCCTAGGGCAGTTGGGGGTGTCAACTGCCAAGTTTTGTAGGCTATATAAACCCAGAGGCAGAGTCATCAAAGGTGTGATGTCCTGCTGCGTCTAGAGTGTAAATCCTTATTCGTTAGTGAAAAAGGTTGGGATTGGTTCCCGTAAATACTTGTGTCTCTCTTTCATTCTCTCTTGTGTGCGTGGGTGTGTGCTCCTAGCATAAAGCTCACTTGAGATTGAGGGCATTCGTGGCGGATTGGCTGACGAGTTAGGTGTGACAATTTGGTATCAGAGCCTCATTGTGTTGGCAACTTTGGTTAGTTGCGATGAACGAGATAAGGGAAAGGCTGACCCATCTGGAGGATTTTGTGGGTGCTCCTCAAGTGGATGATGCTGTAAGTCTTGCTGTTCAAACTGAACAACATACAGAGCAGCTGAGGGTGGCCCAGAACGTGTTGGTGGAAATACAAAGGGACGTGGATGTTTGCTTCGCATCTGTCATGGAAGATATTGTATCTTTGACAGACACGGTGAGGGAAGGGGAAAGAGATTTGAGAGATGAGCTCACCTTGCTAAAGAGGGCAGTGATGAACCTTTTAAAGCACGGGGAAGGTGGCCCATCCAAAATCAAAGTCCCCAACCCAAAGTCCTTCGATGGTAGTTGAAACTCCAAGGAGCTTGAGAACTTTCTGTGGGATATTGAGCAGTACTTCAAAGCTGCCCGAATCCCAGAGGAAGAGCGGGTGACAATCACCAGCATGTATTTGCAAGGAGATGCAAAACTCTGGTGGCGAACTCGAATGGAGGACTACGCTAGTGCAAGGAGGCCAAAGATCGAGACGTGGGATGTGTTGTAAAAGGAGTTGAAGGATCAATTCCTTCCTTGCAACACTGCTTGGGTTGCAAGGGAATCCCTCAAGAAGCTCAAGCACTCTGGTTTGGTGCGAGAGTATGTGAAGGAGTTTAGCTCCTTGCTGCTAGACATCAAAAATATGTCAGAGGAGGATAAGATGTTCAACTTCTTATCCAGATTGCAGCCTTGGGCGCAGGCTGAGTTACAAAGGCAAGCTGTGGGAGACTTGCCAAGTGCAATTGCCGCTGCGGAAAAGCTTGTAGATTACAAGTATGCGGGTGCGCCAAATTCACAAGGTGGGAAGAAAAATGATGGTAGAAAGAAAAACCAGAAGGCTTTTGGCCAAAAGGATGGCAAGAAGCCTAATGGTGGCAAGAAGCCTAATTGTGGCAAGAAAGACAACAGTGGGAATCGGAAGGGTGGCGACAAGTCCCCTTCACAAGACAAAGGGAAGAATCCTACGGGATGCTTCATTTGTGGCGGACCACACATGGCTAGAGAGTGCCCAAAGCGGGAGAAACTAAACGCTTTGATAGCGCAAGAGGAGGAGGAGAACTCGAATGGAGGGCCATCACGGGTGAACCCCCTCCAACTATTGAATGCGATCACGACGGGCAGTCAAGTCCAATACAAAGGCTTGATGTACATGATGGTGCAAGTCAATGGGAAAGTTGTGCAAGCTATGGTAGACACGAGTGCTACCAATAATTTTGTGGCACAACGCGTCGCTGGTTCGTTGGGTTTGACCGTTGTGAAAAATTCCACCAAGCTAAAAGCGGTGAATTCGGAGGCGAAGCCTATCTTAGGCTCGGCGGTGTGCAACTTGAAGGTAGATAAATGGTTGGGGCAATGCAACCTAACTGTGGTACCCCTCGATGACTTCGACTTGATATTGGGGATTGAGTTTTTGGCCTTGGCCAAAGTGTTGGTGATTCCACACCTTCGAGGGATGCTCATAGGCGATGAGGGAAATTCATGCGTTGTTGCTGCCATGGAGAGTAGTCAACAAGCAAAAGACAAAAGAATTGAATTGCAATCTGCCAAGCAATTCAAGAGTGGGATAAAGAGGGGCGATCAAGCATACGTGGCTGCCTAGATTGAGATCAAGCTTGATCAGCGGGTCGAAGTACCCGACATGGTGATGGAAGTCTTGGAAGATTTCTCCGACACCATGCCCCCTGAGTTACCAAAAGAATTGCCACCAAGGAGGGCAATTGACCATGAAATTAAGTTGGAACCAGGAGCTAGACCACCGGCTAAAGCTCCTTACAGAATGTCTCCATTAAAGTTGGTTGAGTTGAGGAAGCAACTCGATGAACTGTTGCAAGCGGGCCTCATTCAACCTTCAAAGGCTCCATATGGTGCACCGGTGTTGTTTCAAAAGAAGCAAGATGGATCCATGAGGATGTGTGTGGACTACCGAGCACTAAACAAGGTAATAGTGAAAAACAAGTATCCTGTCTCGAATGTGGCTGACTTGTTTGATCGATTGTCCAAAGCATCCTACTTCACAAAGCTGGACTTGCGATCTGGGTATTGGCAAGTAAGGATCAAGGCGGGGGATAAGCCAAAGACAACATGTGTGACCAGGTACGGGTCTTATGAATTTCTTGTGATGCCTTTTGGCTTAACAAATGCTCCTGCCACATTTTGCAATTTGATGAACGATGTGCTATATGAATTCTTGGATGAATTTGTGGTTGTTTACTTGGATGACATTGTGGTATATAGTGAATCACTAGTTGAGCATGTGAATCACTTAAGGGCTGTCTTTTCTAAGTTAAGAAAATACAAGCTCTATGTCAAGAAAGATAAGTGCGAATTTTGCCGCCAAGAGGTGAATTTCTTAGGGCATTGGGTCAACAAGGGCCGAATCAGAATGGATGATCGGAAGGTGGAGGCCATTGTAGATTGGCCTACGCCAAGGAAGATCTCTGACTTGCGATCGTTCCTTGGGTTAGCCAACTACTATCGAAAATTCATCAAAGGGTACTCAAAGAAAGTGAACCCTTTGATGGATCTGCTCAAGGAGCAAGCGTGGTGCTGGACGAATGCTTGTCAGGATTCTTTCGAGAAGCTAAAGACAGCAGTGTCTTCGAAGCCCATTTTGGCCTTGCCAGACTTCGAGAAACCTTTTGAGGTACAAACTGATGCTTTGGATAGGGCCATTGGAGGGGTCTTGGTGCAAGAGGGGCACCCCATTGCTTTCGAGAGTCGGAAGTTAAAGGATGTGGAGCAGAGGTATTCGGTTCATGAGAAAGAAATGGCTGCAGTTGTGCATTGCTTGGATGTGTGGAGGCACTACTTGCTGGGTACGAAGTTCACAGTGGTGACAGACAACGTAGCAAACACTTACTTCAAGACCCAGAAGAAGTTGACTCCCAAGCAAGCACGTTGGCAAGAGTTCCTTGCTGAGTTTGATTTTCTATGGCTGCATAAACCTGGTAGGCAGAATCAGGTGGCGGATGCTTTAAGCAGAAAAGAGGTTGAATCATATGTGGCAGCGTTGTCTTCGATGCAAGCAACGTTTTGTGATCGAGTCAAAGAACAGTCTCACTTGGACTCGAACTATGTGAAGCTTAAGCAACAAGTTTCCGAGGGCTTGGTGCGGAAGTATTGGCTGGAAAATGACCTACTGTATGCCAAGGGCAGTAGGTTATTTGTGCCAAGCAGCGGTGGCTTAAGGCGAGAGTTGCTTAAGGAAACTCATGACCCTCAATGGGCTGGTCACCCAAGAGTGGAGAGAATGATGGCTTTGCTGGGAAAGTCATATTTTTGGCCAAAGATGGAAGAGGACGTTGAGTCCTATGTCAAGACTTGTCTTGTGTGCCAACAAGACAAGACTGAAAGAAAGAAAGAGGCAGGATTGTTACAGCCCCTGCCCATTCCGGAGAAGCCATGGCAATCCATCTCCATGGACTTCATCGTTGGTTTTCCAGAAGTGAAAGGTATGAGATCTATCCTTGTGGTGGTAGATCATTTTTCAAAGTATGCTATTTTCATTGCTGCACCTCAAGCTTGTCCAGCAGAGATTGCAGCTGAACTAATTATGGGGAATGTGGTTAAGTATTTCGGGTTGCCGGAGGACATAATCAGTGATAGAGACTCACGGTTCACGGGTCGGTTTTGGACTACTCTTTTCAACATGAAGGGGTCTGAATTGAAGTTTTCCACTGCCAATCATCCCCAAACAGATGGCCAAACCGAGCGAGTGAACCAACTATTAGAGGAATATTTGAGGCACTATGTCACTGCCAGCCAACGGAACTAGTTGGATTTGTTGGACGTGGCTCAGTTCTGCTACAATGTCCACCGCTCCTCATCTACGGGGATGAGTCCAGCAGAGATAGTTCTTGGTAGGCAGCCCCTTACTCCACATGAGATTGCGAAACAGAAATCGCAAGGGCCTTGTCCAGCAGCTTATCGCTTTGCTCGGGACAAAACAGAGC
>JAJFZO010000125.1:67500-87500 GCA_021397835.1 Moringa oleifera
GGCAGGCCACAGGCGCCCATCGCTTGCCAACCCCCTCGTCCCTGTCCCTCGACCAAATGCCCAGCGAGCGAGCCAGGGGAGCCATGTCACACAGACCCTGGCCATGAGAGGCATGCCCAGGCAGCCCCCAGCAGGCACAGCATGGGCCAAGTGCCCAGCATGTGGCAGCGGTGGGCGCGCCAGCCAAGCCACAAGCGCCAATCGCGAGCCAGCCCCCTCGTCCCTGTCCCGGGACTAAGTGCGCAGCGAGCGAGCCAGGGGAGTGACGTCGCATGGACCCTGGGCATGGGAAGCATGCCCAGGCAGCCCCCAGCAGGCAAGGCACGGGCCAAGTGCCCAGCGTGCGGCAGAGGAGGGCGAGCCAGCCAGGCCACAGATGCCCATCGTGAATCAGGCCCCTCGTCCCTGTCCCTCGACTAAGTGCCCAGTGTGCGAGCCAGGGGAGCCATGTTGCTTGGACCCTGGGCACGTGAGGCATGCCCAGGCAGCCCCCTGCAGGCATGGCTTGGGCCAAGTGCCCAGTGTGCGGAAGCGGTAGGCGTGCCAGCCAGTCCATAGGCGCCCATCGCGAGCCAGCCCCCACGTCCCTGTCCCTCGACGTAGTGCCCAGCGAGCGTGCCAGGGGAGCCGCGTCGCATGGACCCTGGGCACGGGTGGCATGCCCAGGAAGCCCCCAGCAGGTGTGGCATGGGCTACTCGCCCAGCGTGCTGCAGCGGTGGGCGCGCCTGCCAGGCTGCGGCCGCCCATCGCGAGCCAGCCCCCTCGTTCCTGCCCCTCCACTAACTGCCCAGCGTCCGAGCCAGTGGTGCCATGTCGCACGGACCCTGGGCACGGGTAGCATGCCCAGGCAGAACCCAGCAGGCACGGCATGGGATGCTAGCCCAGCGTGCGGCAACGGTGTGCACGCCAGCAAGGCCGCGGGCGCCCATCGCGAGCCAGCCCCCTCGTCCCTGTCCCTCGACATAGTGCCCAGCGAGCAAGCCACGGGGGCCGCGTTGCACGGATCCTGGGCATGGGTGGCACGCCCAGGCAGCCCCCAGCAGGCACGGTATGGGCTGCTCGCCCAGCATGCGGCAGTGGTAGCCAGCCCCCTCGTCCCTGCCCTACGACTGACTGCCTAGCGTGCGAGCAAGGGGTGCCGCGTCGCATGGACCCTGGGCATGGGTGGCACGCCCAGGCAGCCCTCAGCAGGCACGGCATGGGCTGCTCCCCAGCGTGCTGCAGCGGTGGGCGCGCCAGCCAGGCTGCGGGCACCCATCGCGAGCCAGGGGTGCCACTTCGCACAGACCCTGGGCACGGGTGGCACGCCTAGGCAGAACCCAGCAGGCACGGGATGCGATGCTCGCCCAGCGTGCGGTAGCGGTGGGTGCGCCAGCCAAGCCGTGGGCGCCCATCGCGAGCAAGCCCCCACGTCCCTGTCCCTCGACGTAGTACCCAGCGAGCGTGCCAGGGGGGGCGCGTCATATGGACCCGGGGCACGGATGGCACACCCCAGGCAGCCCCGAGCAGGCACGGCGTGGGCAGCTCGCCCAGCATTCGGCAGCGGTGGGCGCGCCAGCAAGGCCACAGGCGCCAATCGCGAGCCAGCCCCTCGTCCCTATCCCTCGACTAAGTGCCAAGCGAGCGAGCCAGGGGAGCCGCGTTGCACGGACCCTGGGCATGGGAGGCATGCCCAGTCAGCCCCCAGCAGGCATGGCATGGGACAAGTGCCCAGCATGCGGAAGCGGTGGGCACACCAGCTAGGCCACAGGCGCCCATCACGAGCCAGCCCCCTCGTCCCTGTCCCTCGACTAAGTGCCCATCGAGCGAGCCAGGAGAGCTGCGTTGCACGGACCCTGGGCTTGGGAGGCATGCCCAGGCAGCCCCCAGCAGGCACGGCATGGGCCAAGTGCCCAGCGTGCGGCAGCGGTGGGCGCGCCAGCGATGCCACAGGCGCCCATCGCGAGCCAGCCCCCTCGTCCCTGTCCCTCAACTAAGTGCCCAGCGAGCTAGCCAGGGGAGCCGTGTCGCACCTACCCTGGGCATGGGAGGCATGCCCCAGCAGCCCCCAGCAGGCACGGCATGGGTCAAGCGCCGAGCGTGCGGCAGTGGTGGGCGCGCCAGGCAGGCCACAGGCGCACATCGCTTGCCAACCCCCTCGTCCCTGTCCCTCGACCAAGTGCCCAGCGAGCGAGCCAGGGGAGCCATGTCACACAGACCCTGGCCATGAGAGGCATGCCCAGACAGCCCCCAGCAGGCACGGCATGGGCTGCTCGCCCAGAGTGCGGCAGTGGTGGGTACGCCAGCCAGACCGCGGGAGTCCATCGCGAGCCAGTCCCCTCGTCCCTGCCCCTTGACTAACTGGCCAGCGTGCGAGCCAGGGGTGTCGCGTCACACGGAGCCTTGGCATGGGTGTCACACCCAGTCAGCCTCCAGCAGGCATGGCATGGGCTGCTCGCCCAGCATGCGGCAGCGGTGGGCGCGCTAGCCAAGCTGCGGGCGCCCATCGCGAGCCAGCCCTCTCGTCCCTGTCCCTCGACTGACTTCCCAGCGTGCGAGCAAGGGGTGTCACATCACATGGACCCTGGGCACGGGTGGCACGCCCAAGCGGCCCCCAGCAAGTACGGCATGGGCTGCTCGCCCAGTGTGCGGCAGTGGTGTGCGCGCCAGCCAGGCCGTGGGCGCCCATCGAGAGCCAGCCCCCTCGTCCCTGTCCCTCGACATAGTGCCCAGCGAGCGTGCCAGTGGGGGCCGCGTCGCATGGACCCTGGGCACGGGTGTCACGCCAAAGCAGCCCCTAGCAAGCACAGCATGGGCTGCTCACCCAGTGTGCGGCAGCGTTGTGCACGCCAGCCAGGCCACGGGCGCCCATCGCGAGCCAGCCCCCTCGTCCCTGTCCCTCGACTAAGTGCCCAGCGAGCGAGCCAGGGGAGCCGCATCGCATGGACCCTGGGCATAGGAGGCATGCCCAGGAAGCTCCCAGCAGGCACAGCATGGGCCAAGTGCCCAGCGTGCGGCAGCGGTGAGCGCGCCAGCCAGGCTGCGGGCGCCCATCACGAGCCAGCCCCCTCGTCCCTGCCACTCGACTGACTGCCCAGTGTGCGAGCCAGGGGTGCCGCATCGCACGGACCCTGGGCATGGGTGGCAGGCCCAAGCAGCCCCCAGCAGGCATGGCATGGGCTGCTCGCCCATTGTGCGGCAGCGTTGGGCGCGCCAGCCAGGCCCGGGCGCCAATCGCGACTTAGCCCCCACGTTCCTGTCCCTCGACTAAGTGCCCAGCGAGCGAGCCAGGGGGGCCGCGTCACACGGACCCTGGGCACTAGTGGCAGGCCCAGGCAGCCCCCAGCAGGTACGGAATGGGCTGCTCGCCCAGCGTGCGGCAGCGGTGGGCGAGCCAGCCAGGCCGCGGGCGCCCATCACGAGCCAGCCCCCGAGTCCCTGCCCCTCGACTGACTGCCCAGCGTGCGAGCCAGGGGTGCCGCGTCGCACGGACCCTGGGAATGGGTGTCATGCCCGGGTAGCTGCCAACAGGCACGGCATGGGCTGCTTGCCCAGAGTGCTGCAGCGGTGGGCGCACCAGGCAGGCCGCGGGCGCCCATCACGAGCCAGCCCCCTTGTCCCTGCCCTCGACTGACTAGACAGCGTGCGAGCCAGGGGTGCCACGATGCAAGGACCCTGAGCACGGGTCACATGCCCAGGAACCCCAGAAGGCACGGCATGGGCTTCTCGCCCAGCATGAGGCAGCGATGGGCGCGCCAGCCAGAACGCGGGCACCCATCACGAGCCAGCCCCCTCGTCCGCGCCCCTTGTCTGACTAGCCAGCGTGCGAGCCAGGGGTGCCGCATTGCACGGACCCTGGGCACGAGTGGCACCCCCAGGCGGCCCCCAGCAGGCACGGCATCGGCTGCTTGGCCAGTGTGCGGTAGTGTTGGGCGTGCCAGCCTGGCCACGGGCGCCCATCGCGAGGTAGCTCCCATGTTCCTGTCCCTCGACTAAGTGCCCAGTGAGCAAGCCAGGGGGTCCGCATCACACGGACCCTGGGCATGGGTGGCAGGCCCGGGCAGCCCCCAGTAGGCACGGCATGAGCTGCTTGCCCAGCATGCGGCAGCGGTGGGCTCGCCAGCCAGGCCGCGGGCGCCCATCGCGAGCCAGCCCCCGCGTCCCTGTCCCTCGACTAAGTGCACAGCGAGCGAGCCAGGGGGGCCGCGTCGCATGGACCCTGAGCACGGGTGGCATGCCCAGGCAGCTCCCAGCAGGCACGGCATGCGCTGCTCGCCCAATGTGCGGCAGTGGTGGGCGCGCCAGCCAGGCCGCGGTCGCCCATCGTGACCCAGCCCCCGAGTCCCTGTCCCTCGACTGACTGCCCAGCGTACGAGCCAGGGGTGCCGTGTCACATGGACCCTGAGCACGAGTGGCACGCCCAGGCAGCTCCCAGCAGGCACGGCATGCGCTGCTCGCCCAATGTGCGGCAGCGGTGGGCGTGCCAGCCAGGCCACAGGTGCCCATCACGAGCCAGCCCCCTCGTCCCTGCCCCTCGACTGACTAGCCAGTGTGCGAGGCAAGGGTGTATCGCTCGGACCCTGGACACGGGTTGCAGGCCCAGATAGCCCCCAGCATGCACGGCATCGGCTGCTCGCCCAGTGTGCGGCAGCGTTGGCCGCGCCAGCCAGGCCGCGGGCGCCGATCGCGAGCTAGCCCCCACGTTCCTGTCTCTCAACTAAGTGCCCAGCGAGCAAGCCAGGGAGCCCGCGTCGCACAGACCCGGGGCAAGGCATGGGCTGGTAGCCAAGCATGCGGCAGCGGTGGGCTCGCCAGCCAGGACGCGGGCGCCCATCGCGAGCCAGCCCCATGTCCCGGTCCCTCGACTAAGTGCCCAGCGAGCGAGCCAGGGGGGCTGCGTCGCATGGACCCTGGGCACGGGTGGCATGCCGAGGCAGCCCCCAGCAGACTTGGCATGGGTGTCTTGCCCAATGTGCGGCAGTGGTGGGCGCGCCAGCCAGGACGCGGTCGCCCATCGCGACCCAGCCCCCGAGTCCCTGCCCCTCGACTGACAGCCCAGTGTGCGAGCCAGGGGTCGGCGCGCCAGCAATGCCGCGGGCGCCCATCGCGAGCTAACCCTCACGTTCTTGTCCCTCGACTATGTGCCCAGCGAGCAAGCCAGGGGGGCCACCTCGCACGGACCCTGGGAACCAGTGGCATGCCCAGACAACCCCCAGCAGGCACGGCATGGGCTGCTCGCCAAGTGTACAGCAGCGGTGGGCGCACCAGCCAGGCCGCGGGCGCCCAACGCGAGCTAGCCCCCGTGTTCCTGTCTCTCGACTAAGTGCCCAGCGAGCGAGCCAGGGGAGCAGTGTCGCATGGACCCTGGGCACGGGTGGCATGCCCAGGCAGCCTCCAGCAGGCACAGCATGGGCTGCTGGCCCAGCGTGCAGCAGCGGTGGGTGCACTAGCCATGCCACGGGCGCCCATCGCGAGCCAGCCCCCTCGTCCCTGCCCTCGACTGACTGCCCAGCGTGCGAGCCAGGGGTACCGCGTCGCACGGACCATGGGCATGGGTGGCACACCCAGGCAGCCCCCAGCAGGGATGGCGTGGGCTGCTCGCTCAGCATGCGGCAGCGGTGGGCGCACGATCATGGCCGCGGGTGCCTAACGCGAGCTAGCCCCCACGTTCCTGTCTCTCGACTACGTGCCCAGCGAGAGAGCCAGGGGGGCAGCGTCTCATGGACCCTGGGCACGGGTGGCATGCCCAGGCAGCCTCCAGCAGGCACGGCATGGGCTGCTTTCCCAGCGTGCGGCAACGGTGAGAACGTCAGTCAGGCCGCGGGCGCCAGTCGCGAAACAGCCCCCTCGTCCCTGCCCCTCGACTGACTGCCCAGCGTGCGAGCCAGGGGTACCACGTCACACGGATCCTGGGTATGGGTAGCACGCCCAGGCAGCCCCCAACAGGGACGGCGTGGGCTGCTTGCCCAGCATGCGGCAGCGGCGGGCGCATGAGCCAGGCCGCGGGCGCCCAATGCGAGCTAGCCCCCACGTTCCTGTCTCTCGACTAAGTGCCCAGCGAGCGAGCCAGGGGGGCAGTGTCTCACGGACCCTGGGCATGGGTGGCATGCCCAGGCAGCCTCCAGCAGGCACGGCATGGGCTGCTTGCCCAGCGTGCGGCAGCGGTGAGCACGGCAGCCAGGCTGCGGGCGCCAGTCGTGAAACAGCCCCCTCGTCCCTGCCCCTCGACTGACTGCCCAGCGAGCGAGCCAGGGGTACCGCGTCGCACGGACCTTGGGCACGGGTGGCCCACCCAGGCAGCCTCCAGCAGGCACGGCATGGGCTGCTTGCCCAGCGTGCGACAGAGGTGAGCACGGCAGCCAGGCCGCGGCCGCCCATCGCGAACCAGCCCCCTCGTCCCTGCCCCTCGACTGACTGCCCAGCGTGCGAGCCAGGGGTACCACGTCACACGGACCCTGGGCATGGGTGGCACGCCCAGGCAGCCCCCAACAGGGACGGTGTGGGCTGCTCGACCAGCGTGCGGCAGCGGTGGGCGCACGAGCCAGGCCGCGGGCGCCCAATGCGAGCTAGCCCCCACGTTGCTGTCTCTCGACTAAGTGCCCAGCTAGCGAGCCAGGGGGGCAGTGTCTCACGGACCCTGGGCACGGGTGGCATGCCCAGGCAGCCTCCAGCAGGCACGGCATGGGCTGTTTGCCCAGCGTGCGGCAGCCGTGAGCACGGCAGCCAGGCCGCGGGTGCCCATCGCGAACCAGCCCCCTCGTCCCTGCCCCTCGACTGACTGCCCAGCGTGCGAGCCAGGGGGTCAGTGTCGCGCAGACCCTGGGCACGGATGGCACGCCCAGGCAGCCTCCAGCAGGCACGGCATGGGCTGCTTGCCCAGCGTGCGGCAGCGGTGAGCACGGCAGCCAGGCCGCGGCCGCCCATCGCGAACCAGCCCCCTCGTCCCAGCCCCTTGACTGACTGCCCAGCGTGCGAGCCAGGGGTACCGCGTCGCACGGACCCTGGGCAGGGGTGGCCTGCCCAGGCAGCCTCCAGCAGGCACGGCATGGGCTGCTTGCCCAGCGTGCTGCAGCGGTGAGCGCGCTAGCCAGGCCGCGGGCGCCCATCGCGAGCCAGACCCCTCGTCCCTGCCCCTCAACTGACTGCCCAGCGTACGAGCCACGGGTACCGCATCGTACAGACACTGGGCATGGGTGTCACGCCCAGGCAGCCCCCAGCAGGCACAGCATGGGCTTCTCGCCAAGCGTGCGGCAGCGGTGGGCGCGCCTGCAAGGCCGCGGGCGCCCATCGCGAGCTAGCCCCCACGTTCTTGTCCCTCGACTATGTGCCCAGGGAGTGAGCCAGAGGGGCCACGTTGCACGGACCCTGAGCACGGGTGGCACGCCCAGTGTGCGGCAGCGGTGGGCGCACCAGCCAGGCCGCGGGCGCCCAACGCGAGCTAGCCCCCACGTTCCTGTCTCTCGACTAAGTGCCCAGCGAGCGTGCCAGGGGGACACTGTCGCACGGACCCTGGGCACGGGTGGCACGCCCAGGCAGCCCCCAGCAGGCATGGTATGGGCTTCTCACCAAGCTTGCGGCAGCGGTGGGCGCGCCAGCCAGGCCGCGGCGCCCATCGCGAGCTAGCCCCCACGTTCTTGTCCCTCGACAATGTGCCCAGGGAGCGAGCCAGGGGGGCCACGTCGCATGGACCCTGGGCACGGGTGGCACGCCCAGGGAACCCCCAGCAGGTACGGCATGGGCTGCTCGCCCAGTGTGTGGCAGCGGTGGGCGCACCAGCCAGAACACGGGCACCCAACGCGAGCTAGCCTCCACGTTCCTGTCTCTCGACTAAGTGCCCAGCGAGCGAGCCAGGGGGTCAGTGTCGCGCGGACCCTGGGCACGGACGGCACGCCCAGGCAGCCTCCAGCAGGCACGGCATGGGCTGCTTGCCCAGCGTGCGGCAGCGGCGGGCACGCCAGCCAGGCCGCGGGCGCCCATCGCGAACCAGCCCCCTCATCCCTGCCCCTCGACTGACTGCCCAGCGATCGAGCCAGGGGAACCGTGTTGCACGGACCCTGGGGACGGGTGGCCCACCCAGGCAGCCTCCAGCAGGCACGGCATGGGCTGCCTGCCCAGCGTGCGGCAGCGGTGAGCGCGCTAGCCAGGCCGCGGGCACCCATCGCGAGCCAGCCCCCTCGTCCCTGCCCCTCGACTGACTGACCAGCGTGCGAGCCACGGGTACCGCGTTGGACGGACCCTGGGCATGGGTGGCATGCCCAGGCAGCCCCCAGCAGGCACGCCATGGGCTTCTCACCAAGCTTGCGGCAGCGGTGGGCGCGCCAGCCAGGCCGCGGCGCCCATCGCGAGCTAGCCCCCACGTTCTTGTCCCTCGACTATGTGCCCAGGGAGCGAGCCAGGGGGGCAGTGTCGCATGGACCCTGGACACGGGTGGCATGCCCAGGCAGCCTCCCGCAGGCAGGGCATGGGCTGCCTCCCCAGCGTGCGGCAGCAGTGAGCACGCCAGCCAGGCCGCGGTCGCCCATCGCGACCCAGCCCCCGAGGCCGTGCCCCTCGACTGACAGCCCAGCGTCCGAGCCAGGGGTCCCGCGTCACACCGACCCTGGGCACGGGTGGGATGCCCAGGCAGCCTCCAGCAGGCACGGCATGGGCTGCTTGCCCAGTGTGCGGCAGCGGTGAGCACGCCAGCCAGGCCGCGGTTGCCCATATCGACCCAGCCCCCAAGTCCCTGCCCCTCGACTGACAGCCCAGCGTGCGAGCCAGGGGTGCCGCGTTGCACAGACCCTGGGCACGAGTGGCACGCCTGGGCAGTCCCTAGCTGGCACGGCATTGGCTGCTCACCCAGCATGCGGCAGCGGTCGGCGCGCCAGCAATGCCGCGGGCGCGCATCGCGAGCTAGCCCCCACGTTCTTGTCCCTCAACTATGTGCCCAGCGAGCAAGCCAGGGGGGCCAGGTTGCATGGACCCTGGGCACAGGTGGCATGCCCAGGCAACCCCCAGCAGGCACGGCATGGGCTTCTCGCCCAGTGTGCGGCAGCGGTGGGCGCACCAGCCAGGCCGCAGGCGCCCAACGCGAGCTAGCCCCCACTTTCCTGTCTCTCGACTAAGTGCCCAGCGAGCGAGCCAGGGGGACAGTGTCACATGGACCCTTGGCACGGGTGGCACGCCCAGGAAGCCTCCAACAGGAGCAGCATGGGCTGCTTTCCCAGCGTGCGGCAGCGGTGAGTGCGCTAGCCAGGCCACGGGAGCCCATCGCGAGCCAGCCCCCTCGTCCCTGCCCAAGACTGACTGCCCAGCGTGCGAGCCAGGGGTACCACATCGCATGGACCCTGGGCATGGGTGGCATGCCCAGGCAGCCCCCAACAGGGACGACGTGGACTGCTCGCCCAGCTTGCGGCAGCGGTGGGCGCACGGGCCAGGCCGCGGGCGCTCAACGGGAGCTAGCCTCCAGGTTCCTGTCTCTCGACTAAGCGCCCAGCGAGCAAGCCAGGGGGGCAGTTTCTCACGGACCCTGGGCATGGGTGGCACGCCCAGGCAGTGTCCAGCAGGCACGGCATGGGCTGGTTGCCCAGCGTGCGGCAGCGGTGAGCACTGCAGCCTGGCCGCGGGCGACAGTTGCGAACCAGCCCCCTCGTCCCGGCCCCTCGACTGACTGCCCAGCGTGCGAACCAGGGGTACCACGTCGCGCGGACCCTGGGCACGGGTGGCCCGCCCAGGTAGCCTCCAGCAGGCACGGCTTGGGCTGCTTGCCCAGCGTGCGGCAGCGGTGAGTGCGCTAGCCAGGCCGCGGCCGCCCATCGCGAGCCAGCCCCCTCGTCGCACGGACCCTGAGCATGGGTGGCAGGCCCAGGCAGCCCCCAGCAGGCACGGCATGGGCTTCTCGCCAAGCATACGGCAGCGGTGGGCGCGCCAGCCAGGCCGCGGGCGCCCATCGCGAGCTAGCCCCCACATTCCTATCCCTTGACTAAGTGCCCAGCGAGCGAGCCAGGGGGGCCGCGTCACACGGACCCTTGGCACGAGTGGCAGGCCCAGGCAGCCCTCAGCAGGCACGGAATGGGCTGCTTGCCAAGCATGCGGCAGCGGTGGGCAAGCTAGCCGGGCCGCGGGCGCCCATCACGAGCCAGCCCCCGAGTCCCTGCCCCTCGACTGACTGCCCAGCGTGCGAGCCAGGGGTGCCGTGTCGCACGGACCCTGGGCATGGGTGGCACGCCCGGGTAGCCGCCAACAGGCATGGCATGGGCTGCTTGCCCAGCGTGCTGCAGCGGTGGGCGCGCCAGGCAGGCCGCGGGCGCCCATCACGAGCCAGCCCCCTGGTCCCTGCCCTTGACTGACTAGACAGCGTGCGAGCCAGGGGTGCCACGTCGCAAGGACCCTGGGCACGGGTCGCACGCCCAGGAAGCCCCCAGCAGGCATGGCATGGGCTTCTCGCCCAGCATGAGGCAGCGGTGGGCGTGCCAGGCAGAATGCGGGCGCCCATCACGAGCCAGCCCCCTCGTCCGTGCCCCTCGTCTGACTAGCCAGCATGCGAGCCAGGGGTACCACGTCGCACGGACCCTGGGCATGAGTGGCACCCCCAGGCAGCCCCCAGCAGGCACGGCATCGGCTGCTCGGCCAGCGTGCGGCAGTGTTGGGCGTGCCAGCCTGGCCGCGGGCACCCATCGCAAGGTAGCTCCCATGTTCCTGTCCCTCGACTAAGTGCCCAGTGAGCAAGCCAGGGGGGCCACGTCGCACAGACCCTAGGCACGGGTGGCAGGCCTGGGCAGCTCCCAGCAGGCACGACATGGGCTGCTTACCCAGCGTGCGGCAGCGGTGGGCTCGCCAGCCAGGCCGCTGGCGCCCATCGCGAGCCAGCCCCCACGTCTGTGTCCCTCGACTAAGTGCCCAGCGGGTGAGCCAGAGGGGCCACGTCGCATGGACCCTGGGCATGGGTGGCACGCCCAGGCAGCTCCCAGCAGGCACGGCATGTGCTGCTCACCCAATGTGCGGCAGTGGTGGGCGCGCCAGCCAGGCCGCGATCGCCCATATCGACCTAGCCCCCGAGTCCCTGCCCCTCGACTGACAGCCCAGCGTGCGAGGCACGGGTTCCACGTCGCACAGACCCTGGGCACGAGAGGCATGCCCGGGCAGTGCCCTGAAGGCACGGCATTGGCTGCTCGCCCAGCGTGAAGCAGCGGTTGGCGCGCCAGCAATGCCGCGGGCGCCCATCGCGAGCTAGCCCCCACGTTGTTGTCCCTCGACTATGTGACCAGCGAGCAAGCCAGGGGGGCCACGTCGCACGGACCCTGGGCACTGGTGGCATGCCCAGGCAACCCCAGCAGGCACGGCATGGGCTGCCCACCCAATGTGCGGCAGCGGTGGGCGCACTAGCGAGGCCGCGGGCGCCCAACGCGAGCTAGCCCCCACGTTCCTGTCTCTCGACTAAGTGCCCAGCGAGCGAGCCAGGGGGCCAGTGTCGCACAGACCCTAGACATGGGTGGCACACCCAGGCAGCCTCCAGCAGGCACAGCATGGGCTGCTTGCCCAGTGTGCGGCAGCGGTGGGCGTGCTAGCCAGGCCGCGGGCGCCCATCGCGAGCCAGGCCCCTAGTTCCTGCCCTCGACTGACTACCCAGCGGGCGAGCCAGGGGTACCACGTTGCACGGACCCTGGGCATGGGTGGTCCACTCAGGAAGCCTCCAGCAGGCACGGCATGGGTTGCTTGCCCAGCGTGCGGCAGCGGTGAGCGCGCTAGCCAGGCCTTGGGCGCCCATCGCAAGCCAGCCCCCTTGTCCCTGCCCCTCGACTGACTGCCATACGTGCGAGCCATGGGTACCGTGTCGCACGGACCCTGGGCATGGTTGGCACGCCCAGGCAGCCCCCAGCAGGCACCGCATGGGCTTCTCACCAAGCGTGCGGCAGAGGTGGGGGAACCAGCCAGGCCGCGGGCGCCCAACGCGAGCTAGCCCCCACGTTCCTGTTTCTCGACAAAGTGCCCAGCGAGCGAGCCAGGGGGGCAGTGTCGCACGGACCCTGGGCACGGGTGGCAAACCCAGGCAGCCTCCAGCAGGCACGGCATGGGCTACTTGCCCAGTGTGCGGCAGCGGTGAGCACGCCAGCTAGGCCGTGGTCGCCCATCGCGACCCAGCCCCCGAGTCCCTGCCCCTCGACTGACAGCCCAGCGTGCGAGCCAGGGGTGCCGCGTCGCACAGACCCTGGGCACAAGTGGCATGGCAGGGGAGCCCCCAGCTGGCACGGCATTGGCTGCTTGCCCAGCGTGCTGCAGCGGTCGGCGCGCCAGCAATGCCGCGGGTGCCCATCGCGAGCTAGCGCCCACGTTCTTGTCCCTTGACTATGTGCCAAGCGAGCAAGCCAGGGGGGCCAGGTCACACGGACCCTGGGCATGGGTGGCATGCCCAGACAACCCCCAGCAGGCATGGCATGGGCTGCTCGCCAAGTGCGCGGCAGCGGTGGGCGCACCAGCAATGCCGCGGGCGCCCAACGCGAGCTAGCCCCCACGTTCCTGTCTCTCGACTAAGTGCCCAGCGAGCGAGCCAGGGGGGCAGTGTAGCATCGACCCTGGGCACGGGTGGCACGCCCAGGCAGCCTCCAGCAGGCACGGCATGGGCTGCTTGCCCAGCGTGCGGCAGCGGTGAGCATGCCAGCCAGGCCGCGGTTGCCCATCGCGACCCAGCCCCCGAGTCCCTGCCCCTTGACTGACAGCCCAGCGTGCAAGCCAGGGGTGCTGCATCGCACAGACCCTGGGCACGACTGGCACACCCGGGCAGCCCCCAGCTGGCACGGCATTGGCTGCTCGCCCAGCATGCTGCAGCGGTCGGCACGCCATCAATGCCGCGGGCGCCCATCGCGAGCTAGCCCCCACGTTCTTGTCCCTCGACTAAGTGCCCAGCGAGCGAGCCGGGGGGGCAGTGTCGCACAGACCCTGGGCACAGGTGGCACGCCCAGGAAGCCTCCAACAGGCACAGCATGGGCTGCTTGCCCAGCGTCCGGCCGCGGTGGGTGCGCTAGCCAGGCCGCGGGCGCCCATCGCGAGCCAGCCCCCTCGTCCCTGCCCTCGACTGACTGCCCAGCGTGCGAGCCAGGGGTACCGCATCGCACGGACCCTGTGCATGGGTGGCACAACCAGGCAGCCCCCAACAGGGATGGCGTGGACTGCTCGCCCAGCGTGCGGCAGCGGTGGGCGCACGAGCCAGGCCGCGGGCGCCCAACGCGAGCTAGCCCCCACGTTCCTGTCTCTCGACTAAATGCCCAGCGAGCGAGCCAGGGGGGCAGTGTCGCACGGACCCTGGGCACGGGTGGTATGCCCGGGCAGCCTCCAGCAGGCACGGCATGGGATGCTTACCCAGCGTGCGGCAGCGGTGAGCACGCCAGCCAGGCAGCGGGCGCCCATCGCGAACCAGCTCCCTCATCCCTGCCCTTCGACTGACTGCCCAGCGTGCGAGCCAGGGGAACCGCATTGCACAGACCCTGGGCACGGGTGGCCCGCCCAGGAAGCCTCCAGCAGGCACGGCATGGGCTGCTTGCCCAGCGTGCGGCAACGGTGAGCGCGCTAGCCAGGCCGCGGGCGCCCATCGCGAGCCAGCCCCCTCGTCCCTGCCCTCGACTGACTGCCCAGCGTGCGAGCCAGGGGTACCGCATCGCACGGACCCTGGGCATGGGTGGCACGCCCAGGCAGCCCCCAACAGGGATGGCGTGGACTGCTCGCCAAGCGTGCGGCAGCGGTGGGCGCGCCAGCCTGGCCGCGGGTGCCCATCGCGAGCTAGCCCCCACGTTCTTGTCCCTCGACTATGTGCCCAGGGAGCGAGCCAGGGGGCCATGTCGCACAGACCCTGGGCATGGGTGGCACGCCCAGGGAACCCCAGCAGGCACGGCATGGGCTGCTCGCCCAGTGTGCGGCAGCGGTGGGCGCACCAGCCAGGCCGCGGGCGCCCAACGCGAGCTAGCCCCCACGTTCCTGTCTCTCGACTAAGTGCCCAGCGAGCGTGCCAGTGGGGCAGTGTCTCACGGACCCTGGGCACGGGTGGCACGCCCAGGCAGCCTCCAGCAGGCATGGCATGGGCTGCTTCCCCAGTGTGCGGCAGCGGTGAGAACGCCAGCCAGGCCGCGGTCGCCCATCGCGACCCAGCCCCCGAGTCCCTGCCCCTCGACTGACAGCCCAGCGTTCGAGCCAGGGGTGCCGCATCGCACAGACCCTGGGCACGAGTGGCACGCCCGGGCAGACCCCAGCAGCCACGGCATTGGCTGCTCGCCCAGCGTGCGGCAGCGGTCAGCGCGCCAGCAATGCCGCGGGCGCCCATCGTGAGCTAGCCCCCACGTTGTTGTCCCTCGACTATGTGACCAGCGAGCAAGCCAGGGGAGCCATGTCGCACGGACCCTGGGCACTGGTGGCACGCCCAGGCAACCCCCAGCAGGCACGGCATGGGCTGCTCGCCCAGCGTGCGGCAGCGGTGGACGCGCCAGCCAGGCCACGGGCGCCCATCGTGAGCTAGCCCCCACGTTCCTGTCCCTCGACTAAGTGCCAAGTGAGCGAGCCAAGGGGGCTGCGTCGCACAGACCCTTGCCACAGGTGGCATGCCCAGGCAGCCCCCAGCAGGCACGGCATGGGCCATGGGCCTAGCATGCGGCAGCGGTGGGCGCACCAGCCAGGCCACGGGCTCCAATCGCGAGCCAACCCCCTGGTCCCTGTCCGTCGTCGAAGTACCCAGCGAGTGAGCCAGGGGAGCCGCATTGCATGGACCCTGGGCACTGGTGGCACGCCAGGGCAGCCCCCAGCAGGCACGGCATGGGCTACTCGCCCAGCGTGCGGCAGCCGTGGACGCGCCAGCCAGGCCACGGGCGCCCATCGTGAGCTAGCCCCCACGTTCCTGTCCCTCGACTAAGTGCCCAGTGAGTGAGCCAAGGGGGCTGCGTTGCACAGACCCTGGCCATGGGTTGCATGCCCAGGCAGCCCCCAGCAGGCACGGCATGGGCCATGAGCCTAGCATGCGGCAGCGGTGGGCGCACCAGCCAGGCCACTGGCTCCCATCGCGAGCCAACCCCCTGGTCCCTGTCCATCGTCTAAGTACCCAGTGAGTGAGCCAGGGGAGCCGCATCGCATGGACCCTGGGCACTGGTGGCATGCCAGGGCAGCCCCCAGCAGGCACGGCATGGGCTGCTCGCCCAGCGTGCGGCAGCGGTGGACGCGCCAGCCAGGCCACGGGCGCCCATCGTGAGCTAGCCCCCATGTTCCTGTCCCTCGACTAAGTGCCCAGTGAGCGAGCCAAGGGGGCCGCGTCGCACAGACCCTGGCCACGGGTGGCATGCCCAGGCAGCCCCCAGCAGGCACAGTATGGGCCATGTGTCCAGCATGCAGCAGCGGTGGGCGCACCAGTCAGGCCACGGGGGCCCATCGCGAGCCGGCCCCCTCGTCATTGCCCCTCGACTGACTGCCCAGCGTGCAAGCCAAGGGAGCCGCGTCGCACAGACCGTGGCCACAGGTGGCATGCCCAGGCAGCCCCCAGCAGGCACGGCATGGGCTGCTCGCCCAGTGTGCGGCAGCGGTGGACGCGCCAGCCAGGCCACGGGCGCCCATCGTGAGCTAGCCCTCACGTTCCTGTCCCTCGACTAAGTGCCCAGTGAGCGAGCCAAGGGGGCCGTGTCGCACAGACTCTTTCCACGGGTGGCATGCCCAGGCAGCCCCCAGCAGGCACGGCATGGGCCATGTGCCCAGCATGCGGCAGCGGTGGGCGCACCAGCCAGGCCACGGGCTCCCATCGCGAGCCAACCCCCTGGTCCCTGTCCGTCATCTAAGTACCCAGCGAGTGAGCCAGGGGAGCCGCATCGCATGGGCCCTGGGCACTGGTGGCACGCAAAGGCAGCCCCCAGCAGGCACGGCATGGGCTGCTTGCCCAGCGTGCTGCAGCGGTGGACGCGCCAGCCAGGCCACAGGCGCCCATCGTGAGCTAGCCCCCACGTTCCTGTCCCTCGACTAAGTGCCCAACGAGCGAGCCAAGGAGGCCGCGTTGCATGGACCCTGGCCACGGGTGGCATGCCCAGGCAGCCCCCAGGAGGAACGGCATGGGTCAAGTGCCCAGCATGCGGCAGCGGTGGGCGAACCAGCCAGGCCACGGGCTCCCATCGCGAGCCAGCCCCCTGGTCCCTGTCCCTCGTCTAAGTGCCCAGCGAGTGAGCCAGGGGAGCTGCATCGCATGGACCCTGGGCATGGGTGGCATGCCCAGGCATCCCCCAGCAGGCACGGCATGGGCTCCTCGACCAGCGAGCGGCAGCGGTGGGCGCGCCAGCTGGTCGCGGGCGCCCATCGTGAGCCAGCCCTTAGTCACTGCCCCTCGACTGACTGCCCAGCGTGTGAGCCAATGGTGCTATGTCACACAGACCCTGGGCACGGGTGGCACGCCCGGGGAGCCCCGAGCAGGCACGGCATGGGCTGGTCGCCCAGAGTGCAGCAGTGGTGGGCGCGCCAGCCAGGACAAGGGTGCCCATCAAAAGCCAACCCCAACGTCCCTGTCCCTTGACAAAGTGCCCAGCGTGCGAGCCACAGGGGCCGCATCGCATGGACCCTGGGCATGGGTGGCACACCCAGGAAGCCCCCGGCAGGCTTGGCATGGGCTTCTCGCCCATCGTGCGGCAGCGGTGAGTGCCGCAGCCAGGCCGCGGGCGCCCATCGCGAGCCAGCCTCCTCGTCCCTGCCCCTCGTCTGACTGCCCAGCGTGCGATCCAGGGGTGCCGAGTCGCACGGACCCTGGGCACGAGTGGCACACCCAGCCAGCCCCCAGCAGGCACAGCATGGGTTGCTCGCCCAGCGTGCGGCAGCAGTGGACGCGCCAGCCAGGCCACGGGCGCCCATCGTGAGCTAGCCCCCACATTCCTGTCCTTCGACTAAGTGCCCAGCGAGCGAGCCTGGAGGGCTGCGTAGCACAGACCCTGGGCACGGGTGGCACACCCAGGCAGCCCCCAGCAGGCACGGCATGGGCTGCTCGCCCAGCCAGGGCGCGGGCGCCCATCGCGAGTCAGTCCCCAAGTCCCTGCCCCTCGAATGACTGCCCAGCATGCGAGCCAGGGGTGCCGCGTCGCACGGACCCTGGGCATGGGTGGCACACCTGGGCAGTTCCCAGCAGGCACGGCATGGGCTGCTCGCTCAGCATGCCGCAGTGGTGGGCGTGCCAGCCAGGCCGCGGGCGCCCATCGCGAGCCAGCCCCCTCGTCTCTGTCCCTCGACTAAGTGCCCAACGAGCGAGCCAGAGGAGCCGCGTCGCATGGACCCTTGGCACGGCAGGCATGCCCAGGCAGCCCCCAGCAGGCATGGCATGGGCCAAGTGCCCAGCATGCGGCAGCGGTTGGTGCACCAGCCAGGCCACTGGCTCCCATCGTGAGCCAGCCCCTTGGTCCCTGTCCCTCGACTAAGTGCCCAGCGACCGAGCCAGGGGAGCAGCGTCACATGGACCCTGGGCACGGGTGGCCTGCCCAGGCAGCCCCCAGCAGGCATGGCATGAGCTGCTCGCCCAGCGTGCGGCAGCGATGGGCATACCAGCCAGGCCGCGGGTGCCGATCGCGAGCCAACCCCTCGTCCCTGCCCCTCGACTGACTACCCAACGTGCGAGCCAGGGGTACCGCGTCGCATGGACACTGGGCACAGATTGAACGCCCAGGCAGCCCCCAGCAGGTACGGCATGGGCTGCTCGCCCAGTGTGCGGCTGCGGTGGGTGCGCCAGCCAGGCCGCAGGCGCCGATCGCGAGCCAACCCCTCGTCCCTGCTCCTCGACTGACTTCCCAACGTGCGAGCCAGGGGTGCCGCGTCACACGGACACTGGGCACGGGTTGCATGCCCAGGCAGCCCCCAGCAGGCACGACATGGGCTGCTCGCCCAGCGTGCATCAGCGGTGGGCGCGCCAGCCAGGCCACGGGGCCCATCGCGAGCCAGCCCCCTCGTCCCTTCCCCTCGACAGACAGCCCAGCGTGCGAGCAAGGGGTGCCACGTTGCACTAACCCCGGGCACGGGTGGCAGGCGCAGGCAGCCCCCAGCAGGCACGGCATAAGCTGCACGCCCAGCGTGCGGCAGCGGTGGGCGAGCCAGCCAGGCCGCAGGCGCCCATCGCGAGCCAGCGCCCACGTCCCTATCCCATGACATAGTGCCCAGCGAGTGAGCCAGGGGGCAACGTCGCACGGAACCTGGGCACAGGTGGCACGCCCAGGCAGCCCCCCGCAGGCACGGCATGGGCTGCTCGCCCAGCGTGCGGCAGCGGTGGGCGCCCCAGCCAGGCCGCGGGCGCCCATTGCGGGCCAGCCCCCTCCTCCCTGCCCCTCGACTGACTGTCTTGCGTGGGAGCCAAGGGTGCCACGTCGCACAGACCCTGGGCATGGGTGGCACGCCCAGGCAGCCCCAAGCAGGCAAGGCATGGGCTGCACGCCCAGCGTGCGGCAGCGGTGGGTGCGCCAGCCAGGCCGCGGGCGCCCATCGCGAGCTAGCCCCCACGTCCATGTCCCTCGACTAACTGCCCAGCGAGCGAGTCAGGGGGGCTGCATCTTACAAACCTTGGGCACGTGTGGCACGCCCAGGTAGCCCCCAGCAGGTACAGCATGGGCTGCTCGCCCCGCGTGCGGCAGCGGTGGGCGCGCCAGCCAGGCCGCGAGCGCCCATCGCGAGCCAGCCCCCTCGTCCCTTCCCCTCGACTGACTGCCCAGCATGTGAGCCAGGGGTACCACATCGCACTGACCCCGGGTACGGGTGGCAGGCACAGGCAGCCCCCAGCAGGTACGGAATGGGCTGCACGCCCAGCGTGCGGCAGCGGTAGGCGAGCCAGCAAGGCCGCGGGCACCCATCGCGAGCCAGCCCCTTCGTCCCTTCCCCTCGACTGACTGCCCATCGTGCGAGCAAGGGGTGCCACATCGCTCAGACCCCAGGCACAGGTGGCAGGCCCAGGCAGCCCCCAGCATGCATGGCATGGGCTGCACGCCCAGCGTGCGGCAGCGGTGGGCGAGCCAGCCAGGCCGCGGGCGCCCAACGCGAGCCAGCCCCCACGTCCCTATCCCTCGACATAGTGCCCAGCGAGCGAGCCAGGGTTCCACATCGCACGGACCCTGGGCGCGGGTGGCACGCCTAGGCAGCCTCCAGCAGGCACGGCATGGGCTGCTCGCCCAGCGTGCGGCAGCGGTGGGTGCGCCAGCCAGGCCACGTGCTCCCATCGCGAGCCAGCCCCCTCGTCCTTGCCCCTCGACTGACTGCCCAGAGTGCGAGCTAGGGGTGCCACAGCAGTCGCCAGCAGGCACGGTGCCAGCCTTGCCAGGGGCGCCCCATGCGAGGCAGGCACGAGCACGTTGTGAGGCTCAGCACATGCTGTGGGCATTGATTTCATGGGCAAGCTGGCCTTGGCAGTGGCCCCTGGCTCTGGTGGACCCTGAGGGCTGCCATGGGGTGGCTGGAGGTGCACTGGACAGGGCAGCCAGCATGCACCATGGGCCAGGCAGAGGCGCAGCTGCCCCAGCCTGCTAGCCACAATGCCCAGTTGCGAAATTGTTGTGAATTGACCGTATTTTCATCATGGAATTGGTCCCAAAATTACTCAAATAATTCATGTAATTCATGAGGAGTCTGCCCCTGAAGTTTGGGATCATTTCGAGTCACGGGCTATTTTTGATGATTTTTTCAATTTTCGGCTGTAGAAAATTCATTAAAAAAATTTAGTGCCCAGAAATTTCTGAAATTCTTTCTGGTGGTAGATATGATTATTCTCCATTTACGTACAAAGTTTCAGCTCAAAATTCCAAGTAAATAATTTTTTAGACCCATTATGACGGCTCAGATATATTGATGTTTCCTCTTGCCGGGAGTGAAATTTCATTTAAGACTCTTTAGGGGGGAGGTGGTCACCTAGCTTGCTGGGTGCCAACAGGCCATGCGTGCCTCCCCCCCTGCCCATCCCACGTGGGCAGGCGCTGGGCTTGGGCAACCCAGCGCGCATGGCATGGGCAGGGCGGCTTGCTGCCTTGCCCATCCAGCCGGTGGTGCGTGGCTGTGGCGGCCTACACCGCCG
>JAJFZO010000125.1:95000-105000 GCA_021397835.1 Moringa oleifera
ATCATGAGCCAGACCCCTCGTCCCTGTCCCTCGACTTAGTGCCCAGCGAGCGAGCCAGGGGAGCCATGTCGCACAGACTCTGGGCACAGAAGGCATGCCTAGGCAGCCCCGAGCAGGCACGGAATGGGCCAAGTGCCCAGCGTGCGGCAGCAGTGGGCGCGCCAGCCAGGCCACAGGCGCCCATTGTGAGCCAGCCCCCTCGTCCCTGTCCCTCGATTAAGTGCCCAGCGAGCAAGCCATGGGAGCCACATCGCACGGTCCCTGGGCATGGGAGGCATGCCCAAGCAGTCCCCAGCAGGCATGGCATGGGCCAAGTTCCCAGCGTGCGGCAGCGGTGGGCGTGCCAGCCAGGCCACAGGCGCCCATCGCGAGCCAGCCCCCTCGTCCCTGTCCCTCGACTAAGTCCCCAGCGAGCGAGCCAGGGGAGCCATGTTACATGGACCCTGGGCATGGGAGGTATGCCCAGGCAGCCCCCAGCAGGCATAGAATGGGCCAACTGCCCAGCATTCGGCAGCCGTCGGCGCGACAGCCAGGCCACAGGCACCCATCGCGAGCCAGCCCCCTCGTCCCTGTCCCTCGACTAAGTGCCCAGTGAGCGAGCCAGGGGAGCCGTATTGCATGGACCCTGGGCACAGGAGGCATGCCCTGGGAGCCCCCAGCAGGCACGGCATGGGCCAAGTGCCCAGCGTGCGAAAGCGGTGGGAGCGCTAGCGATGCCACAGGCACCCATCATGAGCCAGACACCTCGTCCCTTTCCCTCGACTTAGTGCCCAGTGAGCGAGCCAGGGGAGCCATGTCGCACGGACTCTGGGCATGGAAGGCATGCCCAGGCAGCCCCGAGCAGGCACGGAATGGGCCAAGTCCCCAGCATGCGGCAGCGGTGGGCGCGCCAGCCAGGACACAGGCGCCCATCACGAGCCAGCCCCCTCGTCCCTGTCCCTCGATTAAGTGCCCAGCGAGCGAGCCAGGGGAGCTGCATCGCATGGTCCCTGGGCATGGGAGGCATGCCCAGGCAGACCCCAGCAGGCATGGCATGGGCCAAGTTCCCAGCGCGCGGCAGCGATGGGCGCGCCAGACAGGCCACAGGCGCCCATCGCGAGCCAGCCCCCTCGTCCCTGTCCCTCGACTAAGTGCCCAGCGAGCGAGCCAGGGGAGCCGCATTGCATGGACCCTGGGCACGGGAGGCATGCCCTGGCAGCCCCCAGCAGGCACGGCATGGGCCAAGTGCCCAGTGTGCGACAGCGGTGGGAGCACTAGCGATGCCACAGGCGCCCATCATGCGCCAGACCCCTCGTCCCTGTCCCTCGACTTAGTGCCCAGCGAGCGAGCCAGGGGAGCCATGTCGCATGGACTCTGGGCACGGAAGCCATGCCCAGGCATCCCCGAGCAGGCACGGAATGGGCCAAGTGCCCAGCGTGCGGCAGCAGTGGGCGCGCCAGCCAGGCCACAGGCGCCCATCGCGAGCCACTCTGTGGCACGGAAGCCCATGTCCCCAGGCATCCCCGAGCAGGCACGGAATGGGCCAAGTGCCCAGCGTGCGGCAGCAGTGGGCGCGCCAGCCAGGCCACAGGCGCCCATCGCGAGCCAGCCCCCTCGTCCCTGTCCCTCGATTAAGTGCCCAGCGAGCGAGCCAGGGGAGCCACATCGCACAGTCCCTGGGCATGGGAGGCATGCCCAAGCAGTCCCCAGCAGGCATGGCATGGGCCAAGTTCCCAGCGTGCGGCAGCGGTGGGCGTGCCAGCCAGGCCACAGGCGCCCATCGCGAGCCAGCCCCTCCACCCTGTCCCTCGACTAAGTGCCCAGCGAACGAGCCAGGGGAGCCGCATCACACAGACCCTGGGCATGGGAGGCATTCCCTGGCAGCCCTCTGTAGGCATGGCATGGGCCAAGTGCCCAGCGTGCTGCAGCGGTGGGCGCGCCAGCAAGGCCACAGGCGCCCATCATGAGCCAGACCCCTCGTCCCTTTCCCTCGACTTAGTGCCCAGCGAGCGAGCCAGGGGAGCCATGTCGCATGGACATTGGGAGGGGAGGTATGCCCAGGCATCCCCCAGCAGGCACGAAATGGGTCAAGTGCCCAGCATGCGGCAGCGTTGGGCGCGCCAGCAAGGCCACAGGCGCCCATCGCGAGCCAGCCCCCTCGTCCTTGTCCCTCAAAAAAGTCCCCAGCGAGCGAGCCAAGGGAGCCATGTTACATGGACCCTGGGCATGGGAGGTATGCCCAGGCAGCCCCCAGAAGGCACGGAATGGGCCAAGTGCCCAGCATGCGGCAGCGGTGGGCGCGCCAGCCAGGCCTCGGGCGCCCATCGCGAGCCAGCCCTCTCGTCCCTGTCCCTCGACTAAGTGCCCAGGGAGCGAGCCAGGGGAGCCGCATTGCACGGACCCTGGGCACGGGAGGCATGCCCTGGCAGCCCCCAGCAGGCACGGCATGGGCCAAGTGCCCAGCGTGCGGCAGCGGTGGGAGCGCCAGCGAGGCCACAGGCGCCCATCATGAGCCAGACCCCTCGTCCCTGTCCATCAACTTAGTGCCCAACGAGCGAGCCATGGGACCCATGTCGCATGGGCTCTGGGCATGGGAGGCATGCCCAGGCAGCCCTGAGTAGGCACGGAATGGGCCAAGTGCACAGCGTGCGGCAGCGGTGGGCGCGCCAGCCAGGCCACAGGCACCCATCGCGAGCCAGCCCCCTCGTCCCTGTCCCTCGATTAAGTGCCCAGCGAGCTAGCCAAGGGAGCCGCATAGCATGGTCCCTGGGAATGGGAGCCATGCCGAGGTAGTCCCCAGTTGGCTTGGCATGGGCCAAGTTCCCAGCGTGCAGCAGCAGTGGGCGTGCTAGCCAGGCCACAGGCGCCCATCACGAGCCAGCCCCCTCGTCCCTGTCCCTCGACTAAGTGCCCAGCGAGTGAGCCAGGGGAGCCAAGTCGCATGGACCCTGGGCATGGGAGGCCTTCCTAGGCAGCCTCCAGCAAGCATGGCATGGGCCAAGTGCCCAGCGTGCGGCAGCGGTGGGTGCGCCAGCCAGGCCACAGGCGCCCTTCGCGAGCCAGCCCCCTCGTTCCAATCCCTCGACGAAGTGCCCAGCAAGCGAGCAAAGGGAGCCACGCCGCATGGACCTTGGGCACGGGGGGCATGCCCCAACATCCCCCAGCAGTTGCATCATAGGCCAAGCGCGCAGCGTGCGGTAGAGCTGGGTGCGCAAGCCAGGCCACGGGCGCCCATCGCGAGCTAGCCCCCTCGACCCTGTCCCTTGACTTAGTGCCCAGCGAGCAAGCCAGGGGAGCTGCGTTGCATGAAATCTGGGCACAGGAGGCATGCCCAGGCAACCCCCAGTAGGCACGGCATGGGCCAAGTGCCCACCGTGCGGCAGAGGAGGGCACGCCAGCCAGGCCACAGGCGCCCATCGCGACCGAGCCCCATAGTCCCTGTCCCTCGACTAAGTGCCCAGCGAGCGAGCCAGGGGAACCGCGTTGCACAGACCCTGGGCAAGGTTGGCACGCCCAGGCAGCCCCCAGCAGGCATGGCATGGGCTGCTCACCCAGCGTGAGGCAGCGGTGGGCGCGCCAGCAATGCTGCGGGCACCCATTGCTAGCCAGCCCCCACGTCCCTGTCCCTCGACTAAGTGCCCAGCAAAAGAGCAAGGGGAGCCGCGTCGCACGGACCCTTGGCATGGACAGAACATCCAGGCAGCCCCGAGCAGGCACGGCATGGGCTGCTCGCCCCGTGTGCGGCAGCGGTGGGCGCGCCAGCCAGGCCGCGGGCGCCCAACGCGAGCCAGCCCCCACGTCCCTGTCCCTTGACATAGTGCCCAGCGAGCGAGCCAGGGAAGCCGCGTCACGCGGACCCTGGGCACTGGTGGCATGGCCAGGCAGCCCCCAGCAGGCAAAGCATGGGCTGCTCGCCTAGCGTGTGGCAGCGGTTGGTGCGCTAGCCAGGCCGCGGGCGCCCTTCGCGTGCCAGCCCCCTCGTCCCTGCTCCTCGACTGACTGCCCAGCGTGAGAGCCAGTGGTGCCACATAGCACGGACCCTGGGCATGGGTGGCACGCCCAGGCAGCCCCCAGCAGGCACGGCATGGGCTGCTCACCCAGCGTGCGTCAGCGGTGGGTGCGCCAGCCAGGCCACGGGCGCCCATCGCGAGCCAGCACCATCGTCCCTGCCCCTCGACTGACTGCCCAGCGTACGAGCCAGGGGTGCCGCGTCGCACGGGCCCTAGGCACGGGTGGCACACCCAGGCAGCGCCCAGCAGGCACAGCATGGGCTGCTCGCCCAGCGTGAGGCAGCGGTGGGCGCGCGATCCAGGCCGCGGGCGCCCATCTCAAGCCAGCCCCCTCGTCCCCGCCCCTCGACTGATTGCCCAGCGTGCGAGCCAGGGTTGCCACGTCGCATGGACCCTGGTTATGGTTGGCATGCCCAGGCAGCCCCCAGCAGGCACGGCATGGGCTGCTCGCCCAGCGTGCGGTAGCGGTGGGCACGCCAGCCAGGCCGCAGGCGCCCATCGCGAGCTAGCCCCCACGTCCCTGTCCTTCGACTATGTGCCCAGTGAGCGAGCCAGGGGGGCCGCGTCACACGGACCTTGGGCATGGGTGGCACGCCCAAGCAGCCCCCTGCAGGCACGGCATGGGCTGCTGGCCCAGTGTGCGGCAGCGGTGTGCGCGCCAGCCAGGCCGCGGTTGCCCATCGCGAGCCAGCCCCCACGTCTTTGTCCCTCGATGTAGTGCCCAGCGAGCATGCCAGGGGGCCACGTCTCATGGACCCTGGGCATGGGTGGCACACCCAGGCAGCCCACAGCAGGCACGGCATGGGCTGCTCGCCAAGCGTGCGGCAGCGGTGGGCGCGCCAGCCAGGCCGCGGGTGCCCATCGCGAGCCAGACCCCTCGTCCCTGCCCCTCGACTGACTGCCCAGCATTCGAGCCAGGGGTGCCACGTCGCACGGACCCTGGGCACAGGTGGCAACCCCAGGCAGCCCCCAGCAGGCACGGCATGGGCTGCTCGCCCAGCGTGCCGCAGCAGTGGGCGCGCCAACCAGGCCACTGGCGCCCATCGCGAGCCAGCCCCCTTGTCCCTGCCCCTCGACTGACGGCCCATCGTGCCAGCCAGGGATGCCACAGCAGTCGCCAGGAGCCACGGCGCCAGCCTTGCCAGGGGCACCCCATGCGAGCCAGTCGCGAGCACGCTGTGAGGCTGAGTACATGCTTTGGGCATTGATTTCATGGGCAAGCTGGCCTTGGCCGTGGCCCCTGGCTCTGGTGGACCCTGAAGGTTGCCATGGGGTGGCTGGAGGTGCGCTGGACAGGGCAGCCAGCATGCTGGCTGCAATGCCCAGTTGCGAAATTGTTGTGAATTGACCGTCTTTTCATCATGGAATTGGTCCCGAAATGACTCAAATAATTCGTTAATTCATGAGGAGTCTGCCCCTGAAGTTTGGGATCATTTCGAATCACGGGCTATTTTTGATGATGTTTTCAATTTTTGGCTGTAGAAAATTCATTTAAAAAATTTAGTGCCCAGAAAATTCTGAAATTTTTTCTGGTGGTAGATACGATTTTTCTCCATTTATATGCAAAATTTCAGCTCAAAATTCGAAGTGAATAATTTTTTAGACCCATTATGACGGCTCAGACATATTGATGTTTCCTCCTACCGGGAGTGAAATTTCATTTAAGACTCTTTAGGGGGGAGGTGGTCACCTAGCTTGCTGGGTGCCAACAGGCCATGCGTGCCTCCCCCCCTGCCCATCCCACGTGGGCAGGCGCTGGGCTTGGGCAACCCAGCGCGCATGGCATGGGCAGGGCGGCTTGCTGCCTTGCCCATCCAGCCGGTGGTGCGTGGCTGTGGCGGCCTACACCGTCGGCATGGCAGGCGGCCGGCGACGTCGGCTGAAGAGTGTGGGACGCCGATCAGTAGCCAACGGAGTGGGGAAAACGTGGGAAACAAAATCCGCTAAATTGTGGGCAATGAAATTAGAAAAATCGTGGGACAATGAGCTGGGATGTGGCTACACAAGCTCAACGGTGTGGGCGGCGAAGCTAACGATGATGCATGCTACGTGAGGGCCAAATCGTTGGGGGGAATTTCGAGCATGCAGAATGCTTCGTCGCAGGCCCTCGAGGCGGCGGACGTGGGGTTGGATCCCGACGCTCAGGCTTGCCTACGCGGACTCGTCGCGTAGCATGATCGACGACACGATCGTCGGCCGTTAGCAACAAGCGAGCCACACGGCCAGCCTTGGCACCCCTACTGCCAAGGCCTCATCGGTGGGAAATACGTGGGCAACGAAGCGAGAATAATCGTGGGACAATGAGCTGGGATGTGGCTAGACAAGCTCGATGGTGTAGGCGGCGAAGCTAATGATGATGCATGCTACGTGAGGGCCAAATCGTTAGGGGGATTTCAAGCATGTGGAGTGCTTCTTTGTAGGCCCTCGAAGCGGCAGACGTTGGGTTGGATCTCGATGCTCAGGCTTGCCTAGAAGCGGACTTGTTGCGCAGCGTGATCGACGACACGATCGTCGGCCATTAGCAACGAGCGAGCCACACGGCCAGCCTGGGCACTTTGTGACACCCCTGCTGCCAAGGCCTCATCGGTGGTCCCTTGCCAGTCAAGAATCGTCCCTTGCTATTGAAACAATTTCGCGCTTAGCGGCTTGGGTGCGATGACACACGATGACCTGCATGATCGATGGGACTTTTACTCGTCGGCTTGCAGCTCGTTTAGTGCTGTTGTTACCCATTTGTACGTGCGGCGTGTGAGTGGTGATCCAGTTATACACGTTGGCAGGCTCCATGCTCTCGCATCGAACTGTCGACTAGCACATCGCTTCAAGCTCGACCTCGAGCCATACGTTGGCGTTTCATGGGTGACATCGGGACCCTATGTCGCGTGCCTTCACAAATGGAATTTGATGATTCGAGTCGGTTGTCTTTGCACCATGTCCCTCGTGGGCATGGGTGGAAACCTAAGCTGGGCCTCGTGCTCCAAGCGTAGCTTGCTTTGGCATGTGGCTGCTTTGGCACACGAGAGATCAGTTGTCCCCTCGGGTGCAAAAAGTATTGCGACAGGAGTGGCCTCGGCCTCTGCCTGTCCAAGCAAAAGCATTTGTCCCACGTCCCATCGATTTTGAACGACGACTGCGACAGCTTTGGCCTTAGCAAGCCTTGCGGCACGCTTCGGTCTTAGTTGGCGCGGTGTCTCGAAGGATGCTACTTGGTTGATACTGCCAGTTGTCATATGCTTGTCTCAAAGATTAAGCCAAGCATGTGTAAGCATGAACTAATTCAGACTGTGAAACTGCGAATGGCTCATTAAATCAGTTATAGTTTGTTTGATGGTACCTATTACTCGGATAACCATAGTAACTCTAGAGCTAATACGTGCAACAAACCCCGACTTCTGGAAGGGGTGCATTTATTAGATAAAAGGTCGACGCGGGCTTTGCCCGTTGCTCTGATGATTCATGATTACTCGACGGATCGCAAGGCCATCGTGCCGGCGACGCATCATTCAAATTTCTGCCCTATCAACTTTCGATGGTAGAATAGTTGCCTACTATGGTGGTGACGGGTGAAGGAGAATTAGGGTTCGATTTCGGAGAGGGAGCCTGAGAAATGGCTACCACATCCAAGGAAGGCAGCAGGCGCGCAAATCACCCAATCCTGACACGGGGAGGTAGTGACAATAAATAACAATACCGGGCTCTTCGAGTCTGGTAATTGGAATGAGTACAATCTAAATCCCTTAACGAGGATACATTGGAGGGCAAGTCTAGTGCCAGTAGCTGCGGTAATTCCAGCTCCAATAGCGTATATTTAAGTTGTTGCCGTTAAAAAGCTCGTAGTTGGACCTTGGGATGGGTCGGCCAGTCCGCCTACGGTGTGCACCGGTTGGCTCGTCCCTACTGCCGGCGATGCGCTTCTGGTCTTAATTGGCCGCGTCGTGCCTCTGGCGCTGTTACTTTGAGGAAATTAGAGTGCTCAAAGCAAGCCTACGCTTTGAATACACTAGTATGGGATAATATCATAGGATTTCGATCCTATTCTGTTGGCCTTTGGGATCGAAGTAATGATTAACAGGGACAGTCGGGGGCATTCATATTTCATAGTTAGAGGTGAAATTCTTGGATTTATGAAAGACGAACAACTGCGAAAGCATTTGCCAAGGATATTTTCATTAATAAAGAACAAAAGTTGGGGGCTAGAAGACGATCAGATATCGTCCTAGTCTCAACCATAAACGATGCCGACCAGGGATCAACGGATGTTGTTTTTAGGACTCCGCTGGCACATTATGAGAAATCAAAGTCTTTGGGTTTCGGGGGGAGTATGGTCGCAAGGCTGAAACTTAAAGGAATTGACGGAAAGACAGCACCAAGAGTGGAGCCTGCGGCTTAATTTGACTCAACACGAGGAAACTTACCAGGTCCAGACATAGTAAGGATTGACAGATTGAGAGCTCTTTCTTGATTCTATGGGTGGTGGTGCATGGTCGTTCTTAGTTGGTGGAGCGATTTGTCTGGTTAATTCCGTTAACGAACGAGACCTCTGCCTGCTAACTAGCTACGTGGAGGTGACCCTCCACGGTCGGCTTCTTAAACGGACTATGGCCGCTTAGGCCAAGGAAGTTTGAGGCAATAACAGGTCTGTGATGCCCTTAGATGTTCTAGGCTGCAGGCGCGCTATACTGATGTATTCAACGAGTTTATAGCCTTGGCCGACAGGCCCGGGTAATATATGAAATTTCATCGTGATGGGGATAGATCATTGCAATTGTTGGTCTTCAACGAGGAATTCCTAGTAAGCGCGAGTCATCAGCTCGCGTTGACTATGTCCCTGCCCTTTGTACACACCACCCGTCGTTCCTACCGATTGAATGGTCCGGTGAAGTGTTCGAATCGCGGCGACATGGGCGGTTCGTCGCTCATGACGTCGCGAGAAGTCCATTGAACCTTATCATTTAGAGGAAGGAGAAGTCGTAACAAGGTTTCCGTAGGTGAACCTGCGGAAGGATCATTGTCAAAAACTCGCTCAGCGAAACGACCTGCGAACACATTGTAAACACACTGGTGGGGCGGAGGGCTCTCGAGCCCCTCGTCCCGCCTCGCGCGGCAAGTGTGCACGAGCTCGCGCCCAAGCCCCCCATCGCGCGCAACAACAAAAGCCACAGCACGGGATGCGCCAAGGAACTCGAATGAAAAAGCATGCCCCAGTCGCCCCGATCTCGGTGCGCGGTTGACGGTCATGTCGTCCCTAAACGATGTCTGAAATGACTCGACAACGGATATCTCGGCTCTCGCATCGATGAGGAACGTAGCGAAATGCGATACTTGGTGTGAATTGCAGAATCCTGTGAACCATCGAGTCTTTGAACGCAAGTTATGCCCGAAGCCATCAGGCCGAGGATGTTGGCCTCTCATGCGCCTCTGGCTCGCGGTTGGCCTAAAAAAGAGTCTCGAGCGATGCCGCGTCACAGCTTAGCTGTGGTAGAGAAAGCCTCGTGCTCCCTCGTGCGCGCGTCGCTCGCTCCGCTCACGAACCCAACGATCGATCGATTGAGATGCGACCCTAGGTTAGGCGGGACCACCCACTGAGTTTAAGCATATCAATAAGCGAAGGAAAAGAAACTAACAAGGATTCCTTTAGTAACGGCGAGCAAACCGAAAAAAGCCTAGCTTGAAAATCGAGCGCCCTCGGCGCCCGAATTGTAGTCTGGAGAAGCGTCCTCAGCGACAGACCGGGGCCCAAGTCCCCTGGAAAGGGGCATCGGAGAGGGTGAGAGCCCCGTCTCGCCCGGACCCTGTAGCACCACGAGGCGCTGTCGACGAGTCGGGCTGTTTGGGAATGCAGCCCCAATAGGGCGGTAAATTTCGTCCAAGGCTAAATACGGGCGAGAGACCGATAGCGAACAAGTATCGTGAGGGAAATATGGAAAGGACTTTGAAAAGAGAGTCAAAGAGTGCTTGAAATTGTCGGGAGGGAAACGGATGGGGGTTGGTGATGCACCTCGGTCGGATGT
>JAJFZO010000125.1:110000-170000 GCA_021397835.1 Moringa oleifera
GAGCCAGGGGAGCCGCGTCGCATGGACTCTAGGCACAAGGGGCATGCCCAGGAAGCCCCCAGCAGGTACGGCATGGGCCAAGTGCCCAGCATTCGGTATCGGTGGGCGCGCCAGCCAGGCCACAGGTGCCTATCGCGAGCCAGCCCCATCGTCCCTGTCCCTCGACTAAGTGCCCAGCGAGCGAGCCAGGAGAGCCACGTCGCACGGACCCTGGGCACGGGAGGTATGCCCAGTCATCCCCCAACAGGCACGGCATGGGCCAAGTGCCCAGTGTGCAGCAGCGGTGGGCGTGCCAGCGAGGCCACAGGCGCCCATCGCGAGCCAGCCCCCTTGTCCCTGTCCCTCGACCAAGTGCCCAGCGAGTGAGCCAGGGGAGCCATGTTGCATGGACCCTGGGCACGGGAGGCATTCCCAGGCAGCCCCCAGCAAGCACGGCATGGGTCAAGTGCCCAGCATGCGGCAGCGGTGGGCGCGCCAGCCAGGCCACAAGACCCCATCGCGAGACAGCCCCCTCGTCCCTGTCCCTGGACTAAGTGCCCAGCGAGCGAGCCAGGGGAGACGCGTCTCATGGACCCTGGGCACGGGAAGCATGCCCCAGCAGCCCCCAGCACGTACAGCATGGGCCAAGTGCCCAGCGTGCGGCAGCGGTGGGCGCACCAGCGAGGCCACAGGTGCCCATCACGAGCAAGCCCCCTCGTCCCTGCTCCTCAACTTAGTGCCCTGTGAGTGAGCCAGGGAAGCCGCGTCACATGGACTCTGGGAACAGGAGGTATGCCCAGGCAGCCCCCAGCAGGCACGGCATGGGCTGCTTGCCCAGCATGTGGCAGCGGTGGGCGCGTCAGCCAGGCCGCGTCAGCCCATCGCGAGCCAGCCCCCTCGTCCCTGTCCCTCAACTATGTGCCCAGCGAGCGAGCCAGGGGAGCTGCGTCGCATGGACCCTTGGCACGGGAGGCATGCCCCGGCAGCCCGCAGCAGGCACGGCATTGGCCAAGTGCCCAGCGTGCGGCAGCAGTGGGCGCGCCAGCGAGGCCACTGGCTCCCATCACGAGGCAGACCCCTCGTCCCTGTCCCTCAACTTAGTGCCCAGCGAGCGAGCCAGGGGAGCCGCGTCGCATGGACTCTAGGCACAAGGGGCATGCCCAGGAAGCCCCCAGCAGGTACGGCATGGGCCAAGTGCCCAGCATTCGGTATCGGTGGGCGCGCCAGCCAGGCCACAGGTGCCTATCGCGAGCCAGCCCCATCGTCCCTGTCCCTCGACTAAGTGCCCAGCGAGCGAGCCAGGAGAGCCACGTCGCACGGACCCTGGGCACGGGAGGTATGCCCAGTCATCCCCCAACAGGCACGGCATGGGCCAAGTGCCCAGTGTGCAGCAGCGGTGGGCGTGCCAGCGAGGCCACAGGCGCCCATCGCGAGCCAGCCCCCTTGTCCCTGTCCCTCGACCAAGTGCCCAGCGAGTGAGCCAGGGGAGCCATGTTGCATGGACCCTGGGCACGGGAGGCATTCCCAGGCAGCCCCCAGCAAGCACGGCATGGGTCAAGTGCCCAGCATGCGGCAGCGGTGGGCGCGCCAGCCAGGCCACAAGACCCCATCGCGAGACAGCCCCCTCGTCCCTGTCCCTGGACTAAGTGCCCAGCGAGCGAGCCAGGGGAGACGCGTCTCATGGACCCTGGGCACGGGAAGCATGCCCCAGCAGCCCCCAGCACGTACAGCATGGGCCAACTGCCCAGCGTGCGGCAGCGGTGGGCGCACCAGCGAGGCCACAGGTGCCCATCACGAGCAAGCCCCCTCGTCCCTGCTCCTCAACTTAGTGCCCTGTGAGTGAGCCAGGGGAGCCGCGTCACATGGACTCTGGGAACAGGAGGTATGCCCAGGCAGCCCCCAGCAGGCACGGCTTGGGTCAAGTGCCCAGCGTGCGGCAAAGGTGGGCGCGCCAGCGAGTCCACGGGCGCCCATCACGAGCCAGCCCCCTCGTCCCTGTCCCTTGACTTAGTGCCCAGTGAGCGAGCCAGGGGAGCCGCGTCGCATGGACTCTGGGCATGGGAGGCATGCCCAGGCAGCCCCAAGCAGGCACGGCATAGGCCAAGTGCCCAGCGTGCGGCAGAGCAGGGCGCGCAAGCGAGGCCACAGGAGCCCATCACGAGCCAGCCCCCTCGTCCCTATCCCTCGGCTTAGTGCCCCGTGAGATAGCCAGAAGAGCTGTGTCACATGGACTCTGGGCACGGGGGAGTGCCCAGTAAGCCCTCAGCAGGCACGGCATGGTCCAAGTGCCCAGCGTGCGGCAAAGGTGGGCGCGCCAGCAAGGCCTCGGGCGCCCATCATGAGCCAGGCCCCTTGTCCCTGTCCCTCGACTATGTGCCCAGCGAGCGAGCCAGGGGAGCTGCGTCGCATGGACCCTGGGCACGGGTGGCCCGCCCAGGCAGCCCCCAGCAGGTACGGCATGGGCTGCTCGCCCAGCTTGCGGCAGCGGTGGGCGCGCCAGCCAGGCCGCTGGCGCCCATCGCGAGCTAGACCCCACGTTCCAGTCCCTCGACTATGTGCCCAGCAAGCGAACCAGGGGGCCGCGTCTCATGGACCCTGGGCATGGGTGACACACCCAGGCAGCCCCCAGCAGGCATGGCAAGGGCTGCTCGCCCATCGTGTGGCAGCGGTGGGTGCACTAGACAGGCCACAGGAGCCCATTGCGAGCTAGCCCCCACGTCCCTGTCCCTCGACTAAGTGCCCCGTGAGCGTGCCATGGAAGCCACGTCGCACAGACCCTGGGCACGTGTGGCACGCCCAGGCAGCCCCCAGCAGGAACGGCATGGGCTGCTCGCCCATCGTGCGGCAGAGGTGGGCGCGCCAGCCAGGATGCGGGCAGCCATCGAGAGCTAGCCCCCTCGTCCCTGCCCCTCGACTGACTCCCAGAGTGCGAGCCAGGGGTGCCGCGTCGCACTGACCCTTGGCACGGGTGGCACAACCAGGGAGCCTCAAGTAGGCACGGCATGGGCTGCTCTCCTATCATGCGGTAGCGGTGGGTGCGCCAGCCAGGCCGCTGGCGCCCATCACGAGCTAGCTCCCACGTCCCTGTCCCTCGACTAAGTGCCCCGTGAGCGAGCCATGGGGGCCACGTCGCACGGACCCTGGGCATGGGAGGCATGCCCAGTCAGCCCCCAGCAGGCACGGCATGGGCCAAGTGCCCAGCGTGCGGCAGCGGTGGGCGCACCAGCCAGCCCACAGGCACCCATCGCGAGCAAGCCCCCTCGTCCCTGTCCCTCAACTAAGTGCCCAGTGAGCGAGCCAGGGGAGCCGCGTCGCATGGACCCTGGGTACGGGAGGCATGGCCCGGCAGTCCCCAGCAGGCACGGCATGGGCCAAGTGCCCAGCGCGCAGCAGCGGTGGGCGTGCCAGCGAGGCCACAGTCGCCCATCGCAAGCCAGCCCCCTCGTCCCTGTCCCTCGACTAAGTGCCCAGCGAGCGAGCCAGGGGAGCCATGTCGCATGGACCCTGGGCACGAGAGGCATGGCCCGGCAGCCCCCAGCAGGCACGGCATGGGCCAATTGCCCAGTGCGCGGCAGCGGTGGGCGTGCCAGCGAGGCCACAGGCGCCCATCACGAGCCAGCCCCCTCGTCCCTGTCCCTCGACTAAGTGCCCAGCGAGCGAGCCAGGGGAGCCATGTCGCATGGACCCTGGGCACGGTAGGCATGGCCCGGTAGCCCCAGCAGGCACAGCATGGGCCAAGTGCCCAGTGTGCAGCAGGGGAAGGCGCGCCAGCGAGGCCACAGGCTCCCATCACTAGCCAGCCCCCTCCTCCCTGTCCCTCGACTTAGTGCCCCGTGAGCGAGACAGGGGAGCCGGGTCACATGGACCCTGGGCACAGGAGGAATGCCCAGGCACCCCCCAGCAGGCACGGCATGGGCCAAGTGCCCAGCGTGCGGCAGAGTAGGGCGCGCCAGCAAGGCCACAGGCGCCCATTGCGAGCCAGCCCCCTAGTCCCTGTCCCTCGACTAAGTGCCCAGCGAACGAGCCAGGGGAGCCTTATTGCACAGACCCGTGGCACTGGAGGCATGCTCAATTACCCCCCAGCAGGTACGGGATGGGCCAACTGCCCAGCGTGCGGCAGAGGAGAGCGCGCTAGCCAGGCCACAGGCGCCCATCCCGAGCCAGCCCCCTCGTCCCTGTCCCTCGACTAAGTGCCTAGTGAGTGAGCCAGGGCAGCCGTGTCGCATGGATCGTGGGCATGGGAGGCATGCCCAGTCATCCCCTAGCAGGCACGGCATGGGCTAAGTGCCCAGCGTGCGGCAAAGGTGGGCGCGCCAGCGAGGCCTCGGGCGCCCATCACGAGCCAGCCCCCTCGTCCCAGTCCCTCTACTTAGTGCCCCGTGAGCGAGCCAGGGGAGCCATGTCGCATGGACTCTGGGCACTTGAGGCATGACCAGGCAGCCCCCAAAAGGCACGGTATAGGCCATGTGCCCCGCGTACGGTAGAGGAGGGTGCGCCAGCGAGGCCACGGACTCCATCACAAGCCAGCCCCCTCGTCCCTGTCCCTCGACTTAGTGCCCCATGAGCATTTCACGGGAGCCGTGTCACATGGACTCTGGGCACGGGAGGCATGCCCAGGAAGCCCCCAGCAGGCACGGCGTGGGCCAAGTGCCCAGCATGAAGCAGAGGAGCGCGCGCCAGCCAGGCAACAGGCGCCCATCACGAGCCAGTCCCCTCGTCCCTGTCCCTCGACTAAGTGCCCAGCGAGCGAGCCATGGGAGCCATGTCGCATGGACCCTAGTCACAGGGGGCATGCCCAGGCAGTCCCCAGCAGGCACGGCCTGGGCCAAGTGCCCAGCGTGCGGCAGAGGAGGGCGCGCCAGCCAGGCCACAGGCGCCCATCGCGAGCCAGCCCCCTCGTCCCTGTCCCTCGACTAAGTGCCCAGCGAGTGAGCCAGGGGGGCCGCATTGCACGGACCCTGGGCACGGTTGGCACCCCCAAGAAGCCCCCAGCAGGCACGGCATGGGCCGCTTGCCCAGTGTGCGGCAGCGGTAGGCGCACCAGCAAGGCCGCGGGCGCCCATCGCGAGCCAGCCCCCTCGTCCCTGCCCCTCGACTGACTGCCCAGCGTGCGAGCCAGGGGTGTGGCGTCACACGGACCCTGGGCATGGGTGGCACGCCCAGGCAGCCCCCAGCAGGCACGGCATGGCGCACCCACCGCGAGCCAGCCCATTCGTCTCTACACCTCAACTGACTGCCCAGCGTGTGAGCCAGGTGTGCCGCGTCGCACGGACCCTGGGCATGGGTCGGACACCCAGGCAGCCTCCAGCAGGCACAGCATGGGCTGCTCACCTAGCGTGCGGCAGCGGTGGGTGCGCCAGCCAGGCGACGGGCGCCCATCGCGAGCCAGCCCCCTCGTCCCTGCCCCTCGACTTTGTGCCCAGCAAGCGAGCCAGGGGGCCGCGTCTCATGGACCCTGGGCACGGGTGACACACCCAGGCAGCCCGCAGCAGGAATGGCATGGGCTGCTCGACCATCGTACGGCAGCGGTGGGTGCACTAGACAGGCTGCAGGAGCCCATTACGAGCTAGCCCCCACGTCCCTGTCCCTCGACTAAGTGCCCCGTGAGCGTGCCATGGAAGCCACGTCGCACAGACCCTGGGCACATGTGGCACGACCAGGCAGCCCCCAGCAGGAACGGCATGGGCTGCTTGCCCATCGTGCGGCAGAGGTGGGCTCGCCAGCCAGGACGCGGGCGGCCATCGAGAGCTAGCCCCCTCGTCCCTGCCCCTCGACTGACTGCCCGGAGTGCGAGCCAGGGGTGCCGCGTCGCACTGACCCTGGGCACGGGTGGCACGACCAGGGAGCCTCAAGCTGGCACGGCATGGGCTGCTCGCCGATCGTGCGGTAGCGGTGGGTGCGCCAGCCAGGCCGCTGGCGCCCATCACGAGCTAGCCCCCACGTCCCTGTCCCTCGACTAAGTTCCCCGTGAGCGAGCCATGGGGGCCACGTCGCACGGACCCTGGGCATGGGAGGCATGCCCAGTCAGCCCCCAGCAGGCACGGCCTGGGCCAAGTGCCCAGCGTGCAGCAGAGGAGGGCGCGCCAGCCAGGCCACAGGCGCCCATTGCGAGCCAGCCCCCTCGTCCCTGTCCCTCGACTAAGTGCCCAGTGAATGAGCCAGGGGAGCCGCATCGCACAGACCCTGGGCACGGGAGCCAAGCCCAGGCAGCTCCCAGCAGGCACGGCATTGGCCAAGTGCCCAGTGTGCGGCAGCGGTGGTCGCGCCAGCGAGGCCACGGGCGCCCATTACGAGCCAGCCCCCTCATCGATTTCCATCAACTTAGTGCCCCGTGAGCAAGCCAGGGGAGCCGCGTCGCATGGACTCTTGGCACGGGAGGCATGCCCAGGCAGCCCCCAGTAGGCACGGCATGGGCCAAGTGCCCAGCATGGGGCAGAGCAGGGCGCGCCAGCCAGGCAACAGGCGGCCATCACTAGCCAGCCCCCTCGTCCCTATCCCTCGACTAAGTGCCCAGCGAGCGAGCCAGGGGAGCCGTGTCAGATGGACCCTCGGCACAGGGGCCATGCCCAGGCAGCCTCCAGCAGGCATGGCATTGGCCAAGTTCCCAGCATGTGGCAGAGGAGGGCGCGCACGCCAGGCCACAGGCGCCCATCACGAGCCAGCCCCCTCGTCCCTGTCCCTCGACTAAGTGCCCAGCGAGTGAGCCAGGGGGGCCGCATTGCACGGACCCTGGGCACGGTTGGCACCCCCAAGAAGCCCCCAGCAGGCACGGCATGGGCCGCTTGCCCAGTGTGCGGCAGCGGTAGGCGCGCCAGCAAGGCCGCGGGCGCCCATCGCGAGCCAGCCCCCTCGTCCCTGCCCCTCGACTGACTGCCCAGCGTGCGAGCCAGGGGTGTCGCGTCACAGGGACCCTGGGCATGGGTGGCACGCCCAGGCAGCCCCCAGCAGGCACGGCATGGCGCATCCACCGCGAGCCAGCCCCCTCGTCCCTACACCTCAACTGGCTGCCCAGCGTGTGAGCAAGGTGTGCTGCGTCGCATGGACCCTGGGCACGGGTCGGACACCCAGGCAGCCTCCAGCAGGCACGGCATGGGCTGCTCGCCTAGCGTACGGCAGCGGTGGGTGCGCCAGCCAGGCGACGGGCACCCATCGCGAGCCAGCCCCCTCGTCCCTGCCCCTCGACTTTGTGCCCAGCAAGCGAGCCAGGGGACTCATGGACCCTGGGCACGGGTGACACACCCAGGCAGCCCCCAGCAGGCATGGCATGGGCTTCTCACACATCGTGCGGCAGCGGTGGGCGCACTAGACAGGCTGCAGGAGCCCATTGCGAGCTAGCCCCCACGTCCCTGTCCCTCGACTAAGTGCCCCGTGAGCGTGCCATGGAAGCCACGTCGCACAGACCCTGGGCACGTGTGGCACGCCCAGGCAGCCCCCAGCAGGAACGGCATGGGCTGCTCGCCCATCGTGCAGCAGAGGTGGGCATGCCAGCCAGGACGCGGGCGGCCATCGAGAGCTAGCCCCCTCGTCCCTGCTCCTCGACTGACTGCCCGGAGTGCGAGCCAGGGGTGCCACGTCGCACTGACCCTGGGCACGGGTGGCACGACCAGGGAGCCTCAAGCAGGCACGGCATGGGCTGCTCACCCATCGTGTGGTAGCGGTGGGTGCGCCAGCCAGGCCGCTGGCGCCCATCACGAGCTAGCCCCCACGTCCCTGTCCCTCGACTAAGTGCCCCGTGAGCGAGCCATGGGGGCCACATCGCATGGACCCTGGGCATGGGAGGCTTGCCCAGTCAGCCCCCAGCAGGCACGGCATGGGCCAAGTGCCCAGCGTGCGGCAGAGGAGGGCGCGCCAGCCAGTCCACAGGCGCCCATCACGAGCCAGCCCCCTCGTCCCTGTCCCTCGAGTAAGTGCCCAGCGAGCAAGCCAGGGGAGCCGCGTCGCATGGACCCTGGCCACAGGAGGCATGCCCAGTCAGCCCCCAGCAGGCACGGTATGGGCCAAGTGCCCAGCGTGCGCCAAAGGTGGGCACGCCAGCGAGGCCACGGGCGCACATCACGAGCCAGCCCCCTCATCCCTGTCCCTCGACTTAGTGCCCCGTGAGCGAGCCAGGGCAGCTGCGTCCCATGGACTCTGGCCACGGGAGGCATGCACAGGCAGCCCCCAGCAGGCACGGCATAGGCTAAGTGCCCAGCGTGCGGCAGAGGAGGCCGCGCCAGCGAGGCCACGGGCACCAATCGCGAGCCAGCCCCCTCGTCCCTGTCCCTCGATTTAGTGCCCGTAAGCGAGTCAGGGGAGCCGCATCACATGGACTCTGGGCACGGGACGCATGCCCAAGCAGCCCCCAGCAGGCACGGCATGGGCCAAGTGCCCAGCGTGCGGCAGATTAGGGCGTGCCAGTGAGGCCACAGGCACGCATCATGAGCCAGCCCCCTCATCCCTGTCCGTTGACTAAGTGCCCAGCGAACGAGCCAGGGGAGCCGCATTGCACAGACCATGGGAACGGTAGGCATCCCCAGAAAGCCCCCAGCAGGCACAGCATGGGCAAAGTGCCAAGCATGCGGCAGCGGTGGGCACGCCTGTGAGGCCACAAGCGCCCATCACGAGCCAGCCCCCTCGTCCCTGTCCCTCGACTTAGTGCCCAGCGTGCGGCAGAGGAGGGCACACCAGCCAGGCCACAGGCGCCCATCATGAGCCAGCCCCCTCGTCCTTGCCCCTCGACTAAGTGCCCAGCGAACGAGCCAGGGGAGCCGCATTGCACAGACCCTGGGCACGGTAGGCATCCCCAGGAAGCCCCCAGCAGGCTCAGCATGGGCCAAGAGCCGAGCGTGAGGCAGCGGTGGGCGCGCCAGCGAGGCCACAGGCGTCCATCACGAGCCAGCCCCCTCGTCCCTGTCCCTCGACTAAGTGCCCAGCGAGTGAGCCAGGGGGGCCGCATTGCACGGACCCTGGGCACGGTTGGCACCCCCAAGAAGCCCCCAGCAGCCACGGCATGGGCTGCTTGCCCAGTGTGCGGCAGTGGTGGGCGCGCCAGCAAGGCCGCGGGCGCCCATCGCGAGCCAGCCCCCTCGTCCCTGCCCCTCGACTGACTGCCCAGCGTGCGAGCCAGGGGTGTGGCGTCACACGGACCCTGGGCATGGGTGGCACGCCCAGGCAGCCCCCAGCAGGCACGGCATGGCGCACCCACCGCGAGCCAGCCCATTCGTCTCTACACCTCAACTGACTGCCCAGCGTGTGAGCCAGGTGTGCCGCGTCGCACGGACCCTGGGCATGGGTCGGACACCCAGGCAGCCTCCAGCAGGCACAGCATGGGCTGCTCACCTAGCGTGCGGCAGCGGTGGGTGCGCCAGCCAGGCGACGGGCGCCCATCGCGAGCCAGCCCCCTCGTCCCTGCCCCTCGACTTTGTGCCCAGCAAGCGAGCCAGGGGGCCGCGTCTCATGGACCCTGGGCACGGGTGACACACCCAGGCAGCCCGCAGCAGGAATGGCATGGGCTGCTCGACCATCGTACGGCAGCGGTGGGTGCACTAGACAGGCTGCAGGAGCCCATTACGAGCTAGCCCCCACGTCCCTGTCCCTCGACTAAGTGCCCCGTGAGCGTGCCATGGAAGCCACGTCGCACAGACCCTGGGCACATGTGGCACGACCAGGCAGCCCCCAGCAGGAACGGCATGGGCTGCTTGCCCATCGTGCGGCAGAGGTGGGCTCGCCAGCCAGGACGCGGGCGGCCATCGAGAGCTAGCCCCCTCGTCCCTGCCCCTCGACTGACTGCCCGGAGTGCGAGCCAGGGGTGCCGCGTCGCACTGACCCTGGGCACGGGTGGCACGACCAGGGAGCCTCAAGCTGGCACGGCATGGGCTGCTCGCCGATCGTGCGGTAGCGGTGGGTGCGCCAGCCAGGCCGCTGGCGCCCATCACGAGCTAGCCCCCACGTCCCTGTCCCTCGACTAAGTTCCCCGTGAGCGAGCCATGGGGGCCACGTCGCACGGACCCTGGGCATGGGAGGCATGCCCAGTCAGCCCCCAGCAGGCACGGCCTGGGCCAAGTGCCCAGCGTGCAGCAGAGGAGGGCGCGCCAGCCAGGCCACAGGCGCCCATTGCGAGCCAGCCCCCTCGTCCCTGTCCCTCGACTAAGTGCCCAGTGAATGAGCCAGGGGAGCCGCATCGCACAGACCCTGGGCACGGGAGCCAAGCCCAGGCAGCTCCCAGCAGGCACGGCATTGGCCAAGTGCCCAGTGTGCGGCAGCGGTGGTCGCGCCAGCGAGGCCACGGGCGCCCATTACGAGCCAGCCCCCTCATCGATTTCCATCAACTTAGTGCCCCGTGAGCAAGCCAGGGGAGCCGCGTCGCATGGACTCTTGGCACGGGAGGCATGCCCAGGCAGCCCCCAGTAGGCACGGCATGGGCCAAGTGCCCAGCATGGGGCAGAGCAGGGCGCGCCAGCCAGGCAACAGGCGGCCATCACTAGCCAGCCCCCTCGTCCCTATCCCTCGACTAAGTGCCCAGCGAGCGAGCCAGGGGAGCCGTGTCAGATGGACCCTCGGCACAGGGGCCATGCCCAGGCAGCCTCCAGCAGGCATGGCATTGGCCAAGTTCCCAGCATGTGGCAGAGGAGGGCGCGCACGCCAGGCCACAGGCGCCCATCACGAGCCAGCCCCCTCGTCCCTGTCCCTCGACTAAGTGCCCAGCGAGTGAGCCAGGGGGGCCGCATTGCACGGACCCTGGGCACGGTTGGCACCCCCAAGAAGCCCCCAGCAGGCACGGCATGGGCCGCTTGCCCAGTGTGCGGCAGCGGTAGGCGCACCAGCAAGGCCGCGGGCGCCCATCGCGAGCCAGCCCCCTCGTCCCTGCCCCTCGACTGACTGCCCAGCGTGCGAGCCAGGGGTGTCGCGTCACAGGGACCCTGGGCATGGGTGGCACGCCCAGGCAGCCCCCAGCAGGCACGGCATGGCGCATCCACCGCGAGCCAGCCCCCTCGTCCCTACACCTCAACTGGCTGCCCAGCGTGTGAGCCAGGTGTGCTGCGTCGCATGGACCCTGGGCACGGGTCGGACACCCAGGCAGCCTCCAGCAGGCACGGCATGGGCTGCTCGCCTAGCGTACGGCAGCGGTGGGTGCGCCAGCCAGGCGACGGGCACCCATCGCGAGCCAGCCCCCTCGTCCCTGCCCCTCGACTTTGTGCCCAGCAAGCGAGCCAGGGGACTCATGGACCCTGGGCACGGGTGACACACCCAGGCAGCCCCCAGCAGGCATGGCATGGGCTTCTCACACATCGTGCGGCAGCGGTGGGCGCACTAGACAGGCTGCAGGAGCCCATTGCGAGCTAGCCCCCACGTCCCTGTCCCTCGACTAAGTGCCCCGTGAGCGTGCCATGGAAGCCACGTCGCACAGACCCTGGGCACGTGTGGCACGCCCAGGCAGCCCCCAGCAGGAACGGCATGGGCTGCTCGCCCATCGTGCAGCAGAGGTGGGCATGCCAGCCAGGACGCGGGCGGCCATCGAGAGCTAGCCCCCTCGTCCCTGCTCCTCGACTGACTGCCCGGAGTGCGAGCCAGGGGTGCCGCGTCGCACTGACCCTGGGCACGGGTGGCATGACCAGGGAGCCTCAAGCAGGCACGGCATGGGCTGCTCACCCATCGTGTGGTAGCGGTGGGTGCGCCAGCCAGGCCGCTGGCGCCCATCACGAGCTAGCCCCCACATCCCTGTCCCTCGACTAAGTGCCCCGTGAGCGAGCCATGGGGGCCACATCGCATGGACCCTGGGCATGGGAGGCTTGCCCAGTCAGCCCCCAGCAGGCACGGCATGGGCCAAGTGCCCAGCGTGCGGCAGAGGAGGGCGCGCCAGCCAGTCCACAGGCGCCCATCACGAGCCAGCCCCCTCGTCCCTGTCCCTCGAGTAAGTGCCCAGCGAGCAAGCCAGGGGAGCCGCGTCGCATGGACCCTGGCCACAGGAGGCATGCCCAGTCAGCCCCCAGCAGGCACGGCATGGGCCAAGTGCCCAGCGTGCGCCAAAGGTGGGCACGCCAGCGAGGCCACGGGCGCACATCACGAGCCAGCCCCCTCATCCCTGTCCCTCGACTTAGTGCCCCGTGAGCGAGCCAGGGCAGCTGCGTCCCATGGACTCTGGCCACGGGAGGCATGCACAGGCAGCCCCCAGCAGGCACGGCATAGGCTAAGTGCCCAGCGTGCGGCAGAGGAGGCCGCGCCAGCGAGGCCACGGGCACCAATCGCGAGCCAGCCCCCTCGTCCCTGTCCCTCGATTTAGTGCCCGTAAGCGAGTCAGGGGAGCCGCATCACATGGACTCTGGGCACGGGACGCATGCCCAAGCAGCCCCCAGCAGGCACGGCATGGGCCAAGTGCCCAGCGTGCGGCAGATTAGGGCGTGCCAGTGAGGCCACAGGCACGCATCATGAGCCAGCCCCCTCATCCCTGTCCGTTGACTAAGTGCCCAGCGAACGAGCCAGGGGAGCCGCATTGCACAGACCATGGGAACGGTAGGCATCCCCAGAAAGCCCCCAGCAGGCACAGCATGGGCAAAGTGCCAAGCATGCGGCAGCGGTGGGCACGCCTGTGAGGCCACAAGCGCCCATCACGAGCCAGCCCCCTCGTCCCTGTCCCTCGACTTAGTGCCCAGCGTGCGGCAGAGGAGGGCACACCAGCCAGGCCACAGGCGCCCATCATGAGCCAGCCCCCTCGTCCTTGCCCCTCGACTAAGTGCCCAGCGAACGAGCCAGGGGAGCCGCATTGCACAGACCCTGGGCACGGTAGGCATCCCCAGGAAGCCCCCAGCAGGCTCAGCATGGGCCAAGAGCCGAGCGTGAGGCAGCGGTGGGCGCGCCAGCGAGGCCACAGGCATCCATCACGAGCCAGCCCCCTCATCCCTGTTCCTCGACTTAGTGCCCAGCGTGCGGCAGAGGAGGGCGCACCAGCAAGGCCACAGGCGCCCATCATGAGCCAGCCCCCTCATCCCTGTCCGTCGACTAAGTGCCCAGTGAGCGAGCCAGGGGAGCCGCGTCGCATGGACCCTTGGCACAGGGGGCACGCCCAGGCAGCCCCCAGGAGGCATGGCATGGGTCAAGTGCCCAGCGTGTGGCAGAGGTGGGCGCATCAGCCAGGCAACAGGCGCCCATCACGAGCCAGCCCCCTCTTCCCTGTCCCTCGACTAAGTGCCCAGCGAGCGAGCCAGGGGAGCCGCGTCGCTTGGACCCTTGGCACAGGGGGCATGCCCAGGCAGCCCCCAGGGGGCATTGCATGGGCCAAGTGCCCAGCGTGCGGCAGAGGAGGGCGCGCCAGCAAGGCCACAGACGCCCATCGCGAGCCAGCCCCCTCGTCCCTGTCCCTCGACTAAGTGCCCAGCGAACGAGCCAGGGGAGCCGCATCGCACAGACCCTGGGCACGAGAGGCTTGCCCAGGCAGTTACCAGCAGGCATGGCCTGGGCCAAGTGCCCAGCGTGCGGCAGCGGTGGGCGCACCAGCGAGGCCACGGGCGCCCATCATGAGCCAGCCCCCTCGTCCCTTTCCCTCGACTTAGTGCCCCGTGAGCGAGCCAGGGGAGCAGTGTCGCATGCACTCTGGGCACGGGAGGCATGCCCAGGCAGCCTACAGCAGGCATGACATGGGTCAAGTGCCCAGCGTGCGGCAAAGGAGGGCGCGCCAGCCTGGCCACAGGCGCCCATCATGAGCCAGCCCCCTCATCCCTGTCCATCGACTAAGGGCCCAGCGAGCGAGCCAGGGGAGCCGCGTCGCACAGACCCTGGTCACGGGAGTAATTCCCAGTCAGCCCCCAGCAGGCACGGCATGGGCCAAGTGCCCAGCGTGCGGCAAAGGTGGGCGCACCAGCGAGGCCACGGGCGCCCAACACGAGACAGCCCCCTCATGCCTGTCCCTCGACTTAGAGCCCAGCAAGCGAGCCAGGGGAACTGGGTCACAAGGACTCTGGGCATGGGAGGAATTCCCAGGAAGCCCCCAGCAGGCACAGCGTGAGCCAAGTGCCCAGTGTGCGGCAGAGGAGGGCGCGCCAGCCAGGCCACAGGCGCCCATCACGAGCCAGCCCCCTCGTCCCTGTCCGTCGACTAGCTGCCCAGCGAGCCAGCCAGGGGAGCCGCGTCGCACAGACCCAGAGCATGGGAGGAATGCCCAGTCAGCCCCCAGTAGGCACGGCATGGGCCAAGTGCCCAGCGTGTGGCAAACGTGGGCGCACCAGCGAGGCCACGGGCTCCCAACACGAGACAGCCCCCTCATCCCTGTCCCTCGACATAGAACCCAGCAAGCGAGCCAGGGGAGCCGGGTCACACGTACTCTGGGCATGGGAGGAATTCCCAGGAAGCCCCCAGCAGGCACGGCATGAGCCAAGTGCCCAGTGTGCGGCAGAGGATGGCGCGCCAGCCAGGCCACAGGCGCCCATCGCGAGCCAGCCCCCTCGTCCCTGTCCATCGACTAAGTGCCCAGCGAGCGAGCCAGGGGAGCCGCGTTGCACAGACCCTGGGCACTGGAGCCATGACCCAGATGCCCCCAGCAGGCACGGCATGGGCCAAGTGCCCAGTGTGCGGCAGAGGTGGGCGCGCCAGCGAGGCCACAGGCGCCCATCACGGGGCAGACCCCTCGTCCCTGTCCCTCGGCTTAGTGCCCAGCTAGCAAGCCATGGGAGCGACGTCGCATGGACCGTGGGCACAGAGGGCATTCCCAGGAAGCCCCCAGCAGACACGGCATGGGCAAAATTCCCAGCATGTGGCAGAGGAGGGCGCGCCAGCAAGGCCACAGGCGCCAATCGCGAGCCAGCCCCCTTGTCCCTGTCCCTCGACTAAGTGCCCAGCGAGCGAGCCAGGGGAGCCGCGTCATACGGACCCTGGGAATGGGACACATGCCCAGGCAGCCCCCAGCAGGCTCGGCATGGGCCAAGCGCCCAGCGTGCGGCAGCGGTGGGCGTGGCTGCGAGCCCACAGGCGCCCATCGCGAGGCAGCCCCCTCGTCCCTGTCCCTCGACTAAGTGCCCAGCGAGCGAGCCAGGCGAGCTGTGTCGCATGGACCCAGGGCACGGGAGGCATTGCCCGGCAGCCCCTAGCAGGCATAGCATGGGCCAAGTGCCCAGCTTGCGGAAGCGGTGGACGCGCCAGCAAGGCCACAGGCTCCCATCGCGAGCCAGCCCCCTCGTCCCTGTCCCTTGACTAAGTGCCCAGCGAGTGAGCCGGGGGAGCCACGTTGCACGGACTCTGGGCTCGGGAGGCATGCCCAGGCAGCCCCCAGATGGCACGGCATCGGCCAAGTGCGCAGCGTGCGGCAGAGGTGGGTGCACCAGCCAGGCCACAGGCGCCCATTGCGAGCCAGCCCCCTCGTCCCTGTCCCTCGACCAGGTGCCCAGCGAGCGAGCCAGGGGAGCCGTGTCGCATGGACTCTGGTCATGGAAGGAATGCCCCGGCAGCCCTCAGCAGGCATGGCATGGGCTGCTTGCCCAGCGTGCGGCAGCGGTGGGCGCGCTAGCAAAGCCGCCGGCGCCAATTGCGAGCCAGTCCCAACGTCCCTGTCCCTGGATGTAATGCCCAGCGAGTGAGACAGGGGGGCCGTGTCGCATGGACCCTGGAGACAGGTGGCATGCCCAGGCAGCCTCCAGCAGGCATGGCATGGGCTGCTCGCCCAGCGTGCTGCAGTGGTGGGCGCGCCAGCCAGGCCGCGGGCGCCCATCGCGAGCCAGCCCCCACGTTCCTGTCCATCGACTAAGTGCTCAGCGAGCAAGCCAGGGGGGCTGCGTCAGATGGACCCTGGGCACGAGTGGCATGCCCAGGCCGCCCCCAGCAGGTATTGCATGGGCTACTCTCCCAGCGTGCGGTAGCGGTGGGCGCGCCAGCCAGGCCGCCGGCGCCCATCGCGAGCCAGCCCCCACGTCCCTGTCCCTCGACGTAGTGCCCAGCGATCGAGCCAGGAGGGCAGCGTCGCACTGACCCTGAGCACGGGTGGCACGCCCAGGCAGCCCCCAGCAGGCACAGCATGGGCCAAGTGCCAAGCGTGCGGCAGAGGAGGGCGCGCAAGCCAGGCCACAGGCTCCCATCGCGAGCCAGCCCCCTCGTCCCTGTCCCTCGACTAAGTGCCGAGCGAGCGAGCAGGGGAGCCACGTCGCATGGACTCTGGGCACGGGAGACATGCCCAGGCAGCCACTAGCAGGCACGGCATGGGCCAATTGCCCAGCGTTCGGCAGAGGAGGGTGCGCGAGCCAGGCCACAGGCGCCCATCGTGAGACAGCCCCCTTGCCCCTGCCCCTCGACTAAGTGCCCAGTGTGCGAGCCAGGGCAGCCGCGTCGCATGGACCCTGGGCATGGGAGGCATGCCCAGGGAGCCCCCAGCAGGTACGACTTGGGCCAAGTGCCCAGCGTGCGGAAGCAGTGGGCACGCCAGCCAGGCCATAGGCGCCCATCGCGAGCCAGCCCCCTCGTCCCTGTCCCTCGACTAACGGCCCAGCGAGCGAGCCAGGGGAGCCGTGATGCATGGACCCTGGGCACGGGAGGCATGCCCAGGCAGCCCCCAGCAGGTACGGCATGGGCCAAGTGCCCAGCGTTTGGCAGCGGTGGGCATGCTAGCCAGGCCACAGTCGCCCATCACGAGCCAGCCCCCTCGTCCCTGCCCCTCGACTAAGTGCCCAGCGAGCGAGCCAGGGGAGCTGCGTCGCACGGACCCTTGGCATGGGAGACATTCCTCAGCAGCCCCCAGTGGGCATGGCATGGGCCAAGTGCCTAGCTTGCGGCAGCATTGGGCGTGCCAGCGAGGCCACAGGTGCCCATTGTGAGCCAGCCCCCTCATCCCTGTCCCTCGACTAAGTGCCCAGCCAGCGAGCCAGGGGAGCCATGTCGCATGGACCCTGGGTGTGGGAGCCATGTCCAGAAGCCCCCAGCAGGCCCGACATGGGCCAAGTGCCAAGCGTGAGGCTGCGGTGGGCGCGCCAGCCAGGTCACAAGCGCCCATCGCGAGCCAGCCCCCTCGTCCCTGTCTCTCGACTAAGTGCCCAGCGAGCGAGCCAGGGGAGCCGCGTCGCATGGACCCTGGGCACGGGAGGCATGCCCAGGTAGCCCCCAGCAGGCATAGCATGGGCCAAGTGCCCAGCGTGCGGTAGAGGTGGGCGCGCCAGCCAGGCCACAGGTGCCCATCGCAAGCCAGCCCCCTCATCCCTGTCCCTCGACTAGGTGCCCAGCGAGCCAGCCAGGGGAGACGCGTGCCATGGACTCTGGCCATGGGAGGCATGTCCAGGCAGCCCCCAGCAGGCACGGCATTGGCCAAGTGCCCAGCAGGCTGCAGAGGAGGGTGCACCAGCCAGGCCACAGGCGCCCATCGCAAGCCAGCCCCTCGTCTCTGTCCCTCGACTAAGTGCCCAGCGAGCGAGCCAGGGGGGCCCGTCGCATGGACCGTGGGCATGTGTTGCAAGCCCAGGCAGCCCCCAGCAGGCACGGCATGGACCAAGTGCCCAGCATGCGGCAGCAGTGTGCGAGCCAGCAGGGCATCAGGCACCCATCGCGAGCCAGCCCACTCGTCCCTGTCCCTCAACTAAGTGCCCAGCGAGCGAGCCAAGGGAGCTGTGTCACATGGATCCTTGGCAAGGGAGGCATGCCCAGGAAGCCCCCTGCGGGCACTGCATGGGCCAAATGCCCAGCGTGCGGCAGCGGTGTGCGCGCCGGCCACACCACAGGCGCCCATCGCGAGCAAGCCCCCTCGTCCCTGTCCCTCAACTAAGTGCCCAGTGAGCGAGCCAGGGGAGCCGCGTCGCATGGACCCTAGCCATGGGAGGCATGGCCCGGCAGCCCCCAGCAGGCACGGCATGGGCCAAGTGCCCAGCGTGCAGCAGCGGTGGGCGTGCCAGCGAGGCCACAGTCGCCCATCGCAAGCCAGCCCCCTCGTCCCTGTCCCTCGACTAAGTGCTCAGCGAGCGAGCCAGGGGAGCCACGTCGCATGGACCCTGGGCATGGGAGGCATGGCCCGGCAGCCCCCAGCAGGCACGGCATGGGCCAATTGCCCAGCGCGCGGCAGTGGTGGGCGTGCCAGCGAGGCCACTGGCGCCCATCGCGAGCCAGCCCCCTCGTCCCTGTCCCTCGACTAAGTGCCCAGCGAGCGAGCCAGGGGAGCCATGTCGCATGGACCCTGGGCACGGTAGGCATGGTCCAGCAGCCCCCAGCAGGCACGGCATGGACCAAGTGCCCAGCGTGCAGCACGGGAAGGCGCGCCAGCGAGGCCACGGGCTCCCATCACTAGCCAGCACCCTCCTCCCTGTCCCTTGACTTAGTGCCCCGTGAGCGAGACAGGGGAGCCGTGTCACATGGACCCTGGGCACAAGAGGAATGCACAGGCAGCCCCCAGCAGGCATGGCATGGGCCAAGTGCCCAGCGTGCTGCAGCGTTGGGCGCGCCAGCCAGGTCACGAGCGCCTATCGCGAGCCAGCCCCCTCATCCCTCATCAATTTCCATCGACTTTGTGCCCCATGAGCTCGCCAGGGGAGCCGCGTCGCATGGACTCTTGGCACGGGAGGCATGCCCAGGCAGCCCCCAGTAGGCACGGCATGGGCCAAGTGCCCAGCATGTGGCAGAGGAGGGCGCGCCAGCCAGGCAACAGGCGGCCATCACTAGCCAGCCCCCTCGTCCCTATCCCTCGACTAAGTGCCCAGCGAGCGAGCCAGGGGAGCCGCGTCACATGAACCATGGGCACAGGGGCCATGCCCAGGCAGCCTCCAGCAGGCATGGCATTGGCCAAGTGCCCAGCGTGTGGCAGAGGAGGGCGCGCCAGCCAGGCCACAGGCGCCCATCACGAGCCAGCCCCCTCGTCCCTGTCCCTCGACTAAGTGCCCAGCGAGTGAGCCAGGGGGGCCGCATTGCACAGACCCTGGGCACGGTTGGCACCCCCAAGAAGCCCCCAGCAGGCATGGCATGGGCTGCTCGCCTAGCGTGCAGCAGCGGTGGGTGCGCCAGCCAGGCGACGGGCGCCCATCGTGAGCCAGCCCCTTCGTCCCTGCCCCTCGACTGACTGCCTAGCGTGCGAGCCAAGGGTGCCGCGTCGCACGGACCCTTGGCATGGGTGGCATGCCCAGGAAGCCCCCAGCTGCCACACCATGGGCTGCTTGCCCAGTGTGCGGCAGCGTTGGGTGCGCCGGCCAGGCCGCAGGCGCCCATCGCGAGCCAGCCCCCACGTCCCTGTCCCTCGACGTAGTGCCAAGCGAGCGTGCCAGGGGGGCCGCGTCGCATGGACCCTGGGCACGGGTGGCATTCCCAGGCAGCCCCCAGCAGGCACGGCATGGGCTGCTCCACCAGTGTGCGGCAGCGGTGGGCGCGCCAGCAAGGCCACGGGCGCCCATCGCGAGCCAGCCCCCACGTCCCTGTCCCTTGACGTAGTGCCCAGCGAGCGAGCCTTGGGGGCCTCGTCGCACAGACCCTGGGCACGGGAGGCATACCCCGGCATCCCCCAGCAGGCATGGCATGGGCCAAGTGCACAGTGTGCGGCAGCGGTGGGCGCGCCAGCCAGGCCGCGGGAGCCCATCACGAGCCAGCCCCCACGTCCCAGTCCATCAACTGACTGCCCAGCGTGCGAGCCAGGGGGACCACGTCGCACGGACCCTGGGCATGGGTGACATGCCCAGGCAGCCCCAAGCAGGCACAGCATCGGATGCTTTCCCAGCGTGCGGCAGCGATGGGCGCGCCAGCCGGGCCACTGGCGCCCATCGCGAGCCAGCCCCCTTGTCCCTGCCCCTCGACTGAATGCCCAGCGTGCGAGCCAGGGGTGCCATGTCGCACGGACCCTGGGCACGGGTGGCATGCCCAGGCAGCCCCCAGCAGGTACGGCATGGGCTGCTCGCCCAGCATGTGGCAGCGGTGGGCCAGCCAGGCCGCTGGCGCCCATCGCGAGCTAGACCCCACGTTCCTGTTCCTCGACTATGTGCCCAGCAAGCGAGCCAGGGGGCCGCGTCTCATGGACCCTGGGCACGGGTGACACACCCAGGCAGCCCCCAGCAGGCATGGCATGGGCTGCTCGCCCATCGTGCAGCACCGGTGGGCGCACAAGACAGGCTGCAGGAGCCCATTGCGAGCTAGCCTCCACGTCCCTGTCCCTCGACTAAGTGCCCCGTGAGCGTGCCATGGAAGCCATGTCGAACAGACCCTGGGCACCTGTGGCACACCCAGGAAGCCCGCAGCAGGAACGGCATGGGTTGCTCGCCCATCGTGCGGCAGAGGTGGGCGCGCCAGCCAGGACGCGGGCGGCCATCGAGAGCTAGCCCCCTCGTCCCTGCCCCTCGACTGACTGCCCGGAGTGCGAGCCAGGGGTGCCGTGTCGCACTGACCCTGGGCATGGGTGGCATGACCAGGGAGCCTCAAGCAGGCACTACATGGACTGCTCGCCCATCGTGCGGTAGCGGTGGGTGCGCCAGCCAGGCCGCTGGCGCTCATCACGAGCTAGCCCCCACATCCCTGTCCCTCGACTAAGTGCACCGTGAGCGAGCCATGGGGGCCACGTCGCACGGACCCTGGGCATGGGAGGCATGCCCAGCCAGCCCCCAGCAGGCACGGCAGGGGCCAAGTGCCCAGCGTGCGGCAGCGGTGGGCGCACCAGCCAGCCCACAGGCGCCCATCACGAGCAAGCCCCCTCGTCCCTGTCCCTCGACTAAGTGCCCAGTGAGCGAGCCAGGGGAGCCGTGTCGCATGGATCCTGGGCACGGGAGGCATGGCCCAGCAGCCCCCAGCAGGCACAGCATGGGTCAAGTGCCCAGCGCGCAGCAGCGGTGGGCGTGCCAGCGAGGCCACAGTCGCCCATCGCAAGCCAGCCCCCTCGTCCCTGTCCCTCGACTAAGTGCTCAGCGAGCGAGCCAGGGAAGCCACGTCAAATGGACCCTGGGCACGGGAGTTATGGCCCGGCAGCCCCCAGCAGGCACGGCATGGGCCAATTGCCCAGCGCGCGGCAGCGGTGGACGTGCCAGCGAGGCCACCGGCGCCCATCGCGAGCCAGCCCCCTCGTCCCTTTCCCTCGACTAAGTGCCCAGCGAGCGAGCCAGGGGAGCCATGTCGCATGGACCCTGGGCATGGTAGGCATGGCCCGGCAGCCCCCAGCAGGCACGGCATGGGCCAAGTGCCCAGCGTGCGGCAGAGTAGGGCGCACCAGCCAGGCCACAGGCTCCCATTGCGAGCCAGCCCCCTAGTCCCTGTCCCTCGACTAAGTGCCCAGCGAACGAGCCAGGGGAGCCGCATTTCACAGACCCTGGGCACGGTAGGCATCCCCAGGAAGCCCCCAGCAGGCACAGCATGGGCAAAGTGCCAAGCGTGCGGCAGCGGTGGGCACGCCTGTGAGGCCACAAGCGCCCATCACGAGCCAGCCCCCTCGTCCCTGTCCCTCGACTTAGTGCCCAGCATGCGGCAGAGGAGGGCGCACCAGCAAGGCCACAGGCGCCCATCATGAGCCAGCCCCCTCATCCCTGTCCGTCGACTAAGTGCCCAGTGAGCGAGCCAGGGGAGCCGCGTCGCATGGACCCTTGGCTCATGGGGCATGCCCAGGCAGCCCCCAGGAGGCATGGCATGGGCCAAGTGCCCAGCGTGTGGTAGAGGTGGGCGCACCAGCCAGGCAACAGGCGCCCATCACGAGCCAGCCCCCTCTTCCCTGTCCCTTGACTAAGTGCCGAGCGAGCGAGCAGGGGAGCCACGTCGCATGGACTCTGGGCACGGGAGACATGCCCAGGCAGCCACTAGCAGGCACGGCATGGGCCAATTGCCCAGCGTTCGGCAGAGGAGGGTGCGCGAGCCAGGCCACAGGCGCCCATCGTGAGACAGCCCCCTTGCCCCTGCCCCTCGACTAAGTGCCCAGTGTGCGAGCCAGGGCAGCCGCATCGCATGGACCCTGGGCATGGGAGGCATGCCCAGGCAGCCCCCAGCAGGTACGACTTGGGCCAAGTGCCCAGCGTGCGGAAGCAGTGGGCACGCCAGCCAGGCCATAGGCGCCCATCGCGAGCCAGCCCCCTCGTCCCTGTCCCTCGACTAACGGCCCAGCGAGCGAGCCAGGGGAGCCGTGATGCATGGACCCTGGGCACGGGAGGCATGCCCAGGCAGCCCCCAGCAGGTACGGTATGGGCCAAGTGCCCAGCGTTTGGCAGCGGTGGGCATGCTAGCCAGGCCACAGTCGCCCATCACGAGCCAGCCCCCTCGTCCCTGTCCCTCGACTAAGTGCCCAGCGAGCGAGCCAGGGGAGCTGCGTCGCACGGACCCTTGGCATGGGAGACATTCCTCGACAGCCCCCAGTGGGCATGGCATGGGCCAAGTGCCTAGCTTGCGGCAGCATTGGGCGTGCCAGCGAGGCCACAGGTGCCCATTGTGAGCCAGCCCCCTCATCCCTGTCCCTCGACTAAGTGCCCAGCCAGCGAGCCAGGGGAGCCATGTCGCATGGACCCTGGGTGTGGGAGCCATGTCCAGAAGCCCCCAGCAGGCCCGACATGGGCCAAGTGCCAAGCGTGAGGCTGCGGTGGGCGCGCCAGCCAGGTCACAAGCGCCCATCGCGAGCCAGCCCCCTCGTCCCTGTCTCTCGACTAAGTGCCCAGCGAGCGAGCCAGGGGAGCCGCGTCGCATGGACCCTGGGCACGGGAGGCATGCCCAGGTAGCCCCCAGCAGGCATAGCATGGGCCAAGTGCCCAGCGTGCGGTAGAGGTGGGCGCGCCAGCCAGGCCACAGGTGCCCATCGCAAGCCAGCCCCCTCATCCCTGTCCCTCGACTAGGTGCCCAGCGAGCCAGCCAGGGGAGACGCGTGCCATGGACTCTGGCCATGGGAGGCATGTCCAGGCAGCCCCCAGCAGGCACGGCATTGGCCAAGTGCCCAGCAGGCTGCAGAGGAGGGTGCACCAGCCAGGCCACAGGCGCCCATCGCAAGCCAGCCCCTCGTCTCTGTCCCTCGACTAAGTGCCCAGCGAGCGAGCCAGGGGGGCCCGTCGCATGGACCGTGGGCATGTGTTGCAAGCCCAGGCAGCCCCCAGCAGGCACGGCATGGACCAAGTGCCCAGCATGCGGCAGCAGTGTGCGAGCCAGCAGGGCATCAGGCACCCATCGCGAGCCAGCCCACTCGTCCCTGTCCCTCAACTAAGTGCCCAGCGAGCGAGCCAAGGGAGCTGTGTCACATGGATCCTTGGCAAGGGAGGCATGCCCAGGAAGCCCCCTGCGGGCACTGCATGGGCCAAATGCCCAGCGTGCGGCAGCGGTGTGCGCGCCGGCCACACCACAGGCGCCCATCGCGAGCAAGCCCCCTCGTCCCTGTCCCTCAACTAAGTGCCCAGTGAGCGAGCCAGGGGAGCCGCGTCGCATGGACCCTAGCCATGGGAGGCATGGCCCGGCAGCCCCCAGCAGGCACGGCATGGGCCAAGTGCCCAGCGTGCAGCAGCGGTGGGCGTGCCAGCGAGGCCACAGTCGCCCATCGCAAGCCAGCCCCCTCGTCCCTGTCCCTCGACTAAGTGCTCAGCGAGCGAGCCAGGGGAGCCACGTCGCATGGACCCTGGGCATGGGAGGCATGGCCCGGCAGCCCCCAGCAGGCACGGCATGGGCCAATTGCCCAGCGCGCGGCAGTGGTGGGCGTGCCAGCGAGGCCACTGGCGCCCATCGCGAGCCAGCCCCCTCGTCCCTGTCCCTCGACTAAGTGCCCAGCGAGCGAGCCAGGGGAGCCATGTCGCATGGACCCTGGGCACGGTAGGCATGGTCCAGCAGCCCCCAGCAGGCACGGCATGGACCAAGTGCCCAGCGTGCAGCACGGGAAGGCGCGCCAGCGAGGCCACGGGCTCCCATCACTAGCCAGCACCCTCCTCCCTGTCCCTTGACTTAGTGCCCCGTGAGCGAGACAGGGGAGCCGTGTCACATGGACCCTGGGCACAAGAGGAATGCACAGGCAGCCCCCAGCAGGCATGGCATGGGCCAAGTGCCCAGCGTGCTGCAGCGTTGGGCGCGCCAGCCAGGTCACGAGCGCCTATCGCGAGCCAGCCCCCTCATCCCTCATCAATTTCCATCGACTTTGTGCCCCATGAGCTCGCCAGGGGAGCCGCGTCGCATGGACTCTTGGCACGGGAGGCATGCCCAGGCAGCCCCCAGTAGGCACGGCATGGGCCAAGTGCCCAGCATGTGGCAGAGGAGGGCGCGCCAGCCAGGCAACAGGCGGCCATCACTAGCCAGCCCCCTCGTCCCTATCCCTCGACTAAGTGCCCAGCGAGCGAGCCAGGGGAGCCGCGTCACATGAACCATGGGCACAGGGGCCATGCCCAGGCAGCCTCCAGCAGGCATGGCATTGGCCAAGTGCCCAGCGTGTGGCAGAGGAGGGCGCGCCAGCCAGGCCACAGGCGCCCATCACGAGCCAGCCCCCTCGTCCCTGTCCCTCGACTAAGTGCCCAGCGAGTGAGCCAGGGGGGCCGCATTGCACAGACCCTGGGCACGGTTGGCACCCCCAAGAAGCCCCCAGCAGGCATGGCATGGGCTGCTCGCCTAGCGTGCAGCAGCGGTGGGTGCGCCAGCCAGGCGACGGGCGCCCATCGTGAGCCAGCCCCTTCGTCCCTGCCCCTCGACTGACTGCCTAGCGTGCGAGCCAAGGGTGCCGCGTCGCACGGACCCTTGGCATGGGTGGCATGCCCAGGAAGCCCCCAGCTGCCACACCATGGGCTGCTTGCCCAGTGTGCGGCAGCGTTGGGTGCGCCGGCCAGGCCGCAGGCGCCCATCGCGAGCCAGCCCCCACGTCCCTGTCCCTCGACGTAGTGCCAAGCGAGCGTGCCAGGGGGGCCGCGTCGCATGGACCCTGGGCACGGGTGGCATTCCCAGGCAGCCCCCAGCAGGCACGGCATGGGCTGCTCCACCAGTGTGCGGCAGCGGTGGGCGCGCCAGCAAGGCCACGGGCGCCCATCGCGAGCCAGCCCCCACGTCCCTGTCCCTTGACGTAGTGCCCAGCGAGCGAGCCTTGGGGGCCTCGTCGCACAGACCCTGGGCACGGGAGGCATACCCCGGCATCCCCCAGCAGGCATGGCATGGGCCAAGTGCACAGTGTGCGGCAGCGGTGGGCGCGCCAGCCAGGCCGCGGGAGCCCATCACGAGCCAGCCCCCACGTCCCAGTCCATCAACTGACTGCCCAGCGTGCGAGCCAGGGGGACCACGTCGCACGGACCCTGGGCATGGGTGACATGCCCAGGCAGCCCCAAGCAGGCACAGCATCGGATGCTTTCCCAGCGTGCGGCAGCGATGGGCGCGCCAGCCGGGCCACTGGCGCCCATCGCGAGCCAGCCCCCTTGTCCCTGCCCCTCGACTGAATGCCCAGCGTGCGAGCCAGGGGTGCCATGTCGCACGGACCCTGGGCACGGGTGGCATGCCCAGGCAGCCCCCAGCAGGTACGGCATGGGCTGCTCGCCCAGCATGTGGCAGCGGTGGGCCAGCCAGGCCGCTGGCGCCCATCGCGAGCTAGACCCCACGTTCCTGTTCCTCGACTATGTGCCCAGCAAGCGAGCCAGGGGGCCGCGTCTCATGGACCCTGGGCACGGGTGACACACCCAGGCAGCCCCCAGCAGGCATGGCATGGGCTGCTCGCCCATCGTGCAGCACCGGTGGGCGCACAAGACAGGCTGCAGGAGCCCATTGCGAGCTAGCCTCCACGTCCCTGTCCCTCGACTAAGTGCCCCGTGAGCGTGCCATGGAAGCCATGTCGAACAGACCCTGGGCACCTGTGGCACACCCAGGAAGCCCGCAGCAGGAACGGCATGGGTTGCTCGCCCATCGTGCGGCAGAGGTGGGCGCGCCAGCCAGGACGCGGGCGGCCATCGAGAGCTAGCCCCCTCGTCCCTGCCCCTCGACTGACTGCCCGGAGTGCGAGCCAGGGGTGCCGTGTCGCACTGACCCTGGGCATGGGTGGCATGACCAGGGAGCCTCAAGCAGGCACTACATGGACTGCTCGCCCATCGTGCGGTAGCGGTGGGTGCGCCAGCCAGGCCGCTGGCGCTCATCACGAGCTAGCCCCCACATCCCTGTCCCTCGACTAAGTGCACCGTGAGCGAGCCATGGGGGCCACGTCGCACGGACCCTGGGCATGGGAGGCATGCCCAGCCAGCCCCCAGCAGGCACGGCAGGGGCCAAGTGCCCAGCGTGCGGCAGCGGTGGGCGCACCAGCCAGCCCACAGGCGCCCATCACGAGCAAGCCCCCTCGTCCCTGTCCCTCGACTAAGTGCCCAGTGAGCGAGCCAGGGGAGCCGTGTCGCATGGATCCTGGGCACGGGAGGCATGGCCCAGCAGCCCCCAGCAGGCACAGCATGGGTCAAGTGCCCAGCGCGCAGCAGCGGTGGGCGTGCCAGCGAGGCCACAGTCGCCCATCGCAAGCCAGCCCCCTCGTCCCTGTCCCTCGACTAAGTGCTCAGCGAGCGAGCCAGGGAAGCCACGTCAAATGGACCCTGGGCACGGGAGTTATGGCCCGGCAGCCCCCAGCAGGCACGGCATGGGCCAATTGCCCAGCGCGCGGCAGCGGTGGACGTGCCAGCGAGGCCACCGGCGCCCATCGCGAGCCAGCCCCCTCGTCCCTTTCCCTCGACTAAGTGCCCAGCGAGCGAGCCAGGGGAGCCATGTCGCATGGACCCTGGGCATGGTAGGCATGGCCCGGCAGCCCCCAGCAGGCACGGCATGGGCCAAGTGCCCAGCGTGCGGCAGAGTAGGGCGCGCCAGCCAGGCCACAGGCTCCCATTGCGAGCCAGCCCCCTAGTCCCTGTCCCTCGACTAAGTGCCCAGCGAACGAGCCAGGGGAGCCGCATTTCACAGACCCTGGGCACGGTAGGCATCCCCAGGAAGCCCCCAGCAGGCACAGCATGGGCAAAGTGCCAAGCGTGAGGCAGCGGTGGGCGCGCCTGTGAGGCCACAAGCGCCCATCACGAGCCAGCCCCCTCGTCCCTGTCCCTCGACTTAGTGCCCAGCATGCGGCAGAGGAGGGCGCACCAGCAAGGCCACAGGCGCCCATCATGAGCCAGCCCCCTCATCCCTGTCCGTCGACTAAGTGCCCAGTGAGCGAGCCAGGGGAGCCGCGTCGCATGGACCCTTGGCTCATGGGGCATGCCCAGGCAGCCCCCAGGAGGCATGGCATGGGCCAAGTGCCCAGCGTGTGGTAGAGGTGGGCGCACCAGCCAGGCAACAGGCGCCCATCACGAGCCAGCCCCCTCTTCCCTGTCCCTTGACTAAGTGCCCTGCGAGCGAGCCAGGGGAGCCGCGTCGCATGGACCCTTGGCACAGGGGGCATGCCCAGGCAGCCCCCAGGGGCATTGCATGGGCCAAGTGCCCAGCGTGCGGCAGAGGAGGGCGCGCCAGCAAGGCCACAGATACCCATCACGAGCCAGCCCCCTCGTCCCTGTCCCTCGACTAAGTGCCCAGCGAACGAGCCAGGGGAGCCACATCGCACAGACCCTGGGCACGGGAGGCTTGCCCAGGCAGTTCCCAGCAGGCATGGCACGGGCCAAGTGCCCAGCGTGCGGCAGCGGTGGGTGCACCAGCAAGGCCACAAGCGTCCATCACGAGCCAGCCCCTCGCCCCTGTCCCTCGACTTAGTGCCCAGCGTGCGGCAGAGGAGGGTGCGCCAGCCAGGCCACAGGCGCCCATCATGAGCCAGCCCCTTCATCCCTGTCCGTCAACTAAGTGCCCAGCGAGCGAGCCAGGGAAGCCGCGTCGCACGGACCCTGGGCACAGCAGGCATGCCCAGTCAGCCCCCAGCAGGGACGGCATGGGCCAAGTGCCCAGCGTGCGGCAGAGGAGGGCGCACCAGCCAGTCCACAGGCGCCCATCACGAGCCAGCCCCCTCGTCCCTGTCCCTCGAGTAAGTGCCCAGCGAGCGAGCCAGGGGAGCCGTGTCGCATGGACCCTGGGCAGAGGAGGCATGCCCAGTCAGCCCCCAGCAGGCACGGCATGGGCCAAGTGCCCAGCGTGCGGCAAAGGTGGGCACGCCAGCAAGGCCACGGGCGCCCATCACGAGCCAGCACCCTCGTCCCTTTCCCTCGACTTAGTGCCCCGTGAGCGAGCCAGGGGAGCAGTGTCGCATGGACTCTGGGCACGGGAGGCATGCCCAGGCAGCCTACAGCAGGCATGACATGGGTCAACTGCCCAGCGTGCAGCAGAGGAGGGCGCACCAGCCTGGCCACAGGCACCCATCATGAGCCAGCCCCCTCATCCCTGTCCGTCGACTAAGTGCCCAGCGAGCGAGCCAGGGGAGCCACGTCGCACAGACCCTGGGCACGGGAGTAATTCCCAGTCAGCCTCCAGCAGGCACGGCATGGGCCAAGTGCCCAGCGTGCGGCAAAGGTGGGCGCACCAGCGAGGCCACGGGCGCCCAACACGAGACAGCCCCCTCATCCCTGTCCCTCGACTTAGAGCCCAGCAAGCGAGCCAGGGGAACTAGGTCACACGGACTCTGGGCATGGGAGGAATTCCCAGGAAGCCGCCAGCAGGCACAGCATGAGCCAAGTGCCCAGTGTGCGGCAGAGGAGGGCGCGCCAGCCAGGCCACAGGCGCCCATCACGAGCCAGCCCCCTCGTCCCTGTCCTTCAACTTGGTGCCCAGCGAGCGAGCCAGGGGAGCCGCGTCGCACGGGCCCAGAGCAAGGGAGGAATGCCCAGTCAGCCACCAGTAGGCACTGCATGGGCCAAGTGCCCAGCGTGCGGCAAAGGTGGGCGCACCAGCGAGGCCACGGGCGCCCAACACGAGACAGCCCCCTCATCCCTGTCCCTCGACTTAGAGCCCAGCAAGCGAGCCAGGGGAGCTGGGTCACATGGACTCTGGGAATGGGAGGAATTCCCAGGAAGCCCCCACAGGCACGGCATGAGCCAAGTGCCCAGTGTGCGGCAGAGGATGGCGTGCCAGCCAGGCCACAGGCGCCCATCGCGAGCCAGCCCCCTCGTCCCTGTCCATCGACTAAGTGCCCAGTGAGTGAGCCAGGGGAGCCGTGTTGCACAGACCCTGGGCGCTGGAGCCATGATCCAGATGCCCCCAGCAGGCACGGCATGGGCCAAGTGCCCAGTGTGCGGCAGAGGTGGGCGCGCGAGCGAGGCCACAGACGCCCATCACGAGGCAGACCCCTCGTCCCTGTCCCTCGACTTAGTGCCCAGCGAGCGAGCCATGGGAGCCACGTCGCATGGACTGTGGGCACAGAGGGCATTCCCAGGAAGCCCCCAGCAGGCACGGCATGGGCAAAGTGCCCAGTGTGTGGCAGAGGAGGGCGCGCCAGCAAGGCCACAGGCGCCAATCGCGAGCCAGCCCCCTCGTCCCTGTCCCTCGACTAAGTGCCCAGCGAGCGAGCCAGGGGAGCCGCGTCATATGGACCCTGGGAATGGGATGCATGCCCAGGCAGCCCCCAGCAGGCTCGGCATGGGCCTTGCGTCCAGCGTGCGGCAACGGTGGGCGTGCCTGCGAGGCCACAGGCGCCCATCGCGAGGCAGCCCCCTCATCCCTGTCCCTCGACTAAGTGCCCAGCGAGAGAGCCAGGGGAGCTGTGTCGCATGGACCCAGGGCACGGGAGGCATTGCCCGGCAGCCCCTAGCAGGCATAGCATGGGCCAAGTGCCCAGCGTGCGGAAGCGGTGGACGCGCCAGCAAGGCCACAGGCCCCCATCGCGAGCCAGCCCCCTCGTCCCTTTCCCTTGACTAAGTGCCCAGCGAGTGAGCCGGGGGAGCCGCATTGCATGGGCTCTGGGCACGGGAGGCATGCCCAGGCAGCCCCCAGCCGGCATGGCATCGGCTAAGTGTGCAGCGTGCGGCAGCGGTGGGTGCGCCAGCCAGGCCACAGGCGCCCATCGCGAGCCAGCCCCCTCGTCCCTGTCCCTCGACTAAGTGCCCAGCGAGCGAGCCAAGGGAGCCATGTCGCACGGACCCTGGGTGTGGGAGGCATACCCAGGCAGCCCCCAGCAGACACGGCTTGGGCCAAGTGCCCAGCGTGTGGCAGCGGTTGGCGCGCCAGCCAGGCCACAAGCGCCCATCGTGAGCCAGCCCCCTCGTCCCTGTCCCTGGACTAAGTGCCCAGTGAGCGAGCCAGGGGAGCCGCGTCGCATGGACCCTGGGCATGGGAGGCATACCCCGGCAGCCCCCAGTGGGTATGGCATGGGCCAAGTGCAGAGCGTGCGGCAGCGGTGGGCGCGCCAGCAGGCCACAGTCGCCCATCGCGAGCCAGCCCACTCGTCCCTGTCCCTCGACTAAGTGCCCAGTGAGTGAGCCAGGGCAGCTGTGTCGCATGGACCCTTGGCACGGGAGACATTCCTCGGCAGCCCCCAGTGGGCATGGCATGGGCCAAGTGCCTAGCTTGCGGCAGCATTGGGCGTGCCAGCGAGGCCACAGGTGCCCATTGTGAGCCAGCCCCCTCATCCCTGTCCCTCGACTAAGTGCCCAGCGAGCGAGCCAGGGGAGCCATGTTGCATGGACCCTGTGTGTGGGAGCCATGTCCAGAAGCCCCCAGCAGGCCCGGCATGGGCCAAGTGCCGAGAGTGCGGCTGCGGTGGGCGCGCCAGCCAGGTCACAGGCGCCCATCGCGAGCCAGCCCCCTCGTCCCTGTCTCTCGACTAAGTGCCCAGCGAGCAAGCCAGGGGAGCCGCGTCGCATGGACCCTGGGCACAGGAGGCATGCCCAGGTAGCCCCCAGCAGGCATGGCATCGGCCAAGTTCCCAGCGTGCGGTAGAGGTGGGCGCGCCAGCCAGGCCACAGGTGCCCATAGCAAGCCAGCCCCCTCATCCCTGTCCCTCGACTAGGTGCCCAGCGAGCGAGCCAGGGGAGCCGTGTGCCATGGACTCTAGCCGTGGGAGGCATGTCCAGGCAGCCCCCAGCAGGCACGGCATTGGCCAAGTGCCCAGCGGGCGGCAGAGGAGGGTACGCCAGCAGGGCCACAGGCGCACATCGCAAGCCAGCCCCCTCGTCCCTGTCCCTCAACTAAGTGCCCAGCGAGCGAGCCAGGGGGGCCCGTCGCATGGACCGTTGGCATGTGTTGCAAGCCCAGGCAGGCCCCAGCAGGCACGGCATGGACCAAGTGCCCAGCGTGCGGCAGCGGTGTGTGAGCCAGCAGGGCATCAGGCACCCATCGCGAGCCAGCCCACTCGTCCCTGTCCCTCGACTAAGTGCCCAGCGAGCGAGCCAAGGGAGCTGCGTCACATGGATCCTTGGCAAGGGTGGCATGCCCAGGAAGCCCCCTGCAGGCACTGCATGGGCCAAATGCCCAGCGTGCTGCAGCGGTGTGTGCGCCGGCCAGGCCACAGGCGCCCATCGCGAGCCAGCCCCCTCGTCCCTGTCCCTAGACTAAGTGCCCAGCGAGTGAGCCAAGAGAGCCGTGTCGCATGGACCCTCAGCATGGGAGGCATGCCTAGGAAGCCCCCAGCAAGCATGGCATGGGCCAAGTGCCCAGCATGCCGCAGTGGTCTGCACGCCAGCAAGGTACAGGCGCCCATCGCGAGCCAGCCCCCTCGTCCCTGTCCCTCGACTAAGTGCCGAGCGAGCGAGCAGGGGAGCCGCGTTGCATCCACACTGGGCACGGGAGGCATGCCCAGGCAGCCACTAGCAGGCACGGCATGGGCCAAGTGCCCAGCGTTCGGCAGAGGAGGGTGCGCGAGCCAGGCCACAAGCGCCCATCGCGAGACAGCCCCCTTATCCCTGCCCCTCAACTAAGTGCCCAGTGTGCGAGCAAGGGGAGCCGTGTTGCATGGACCCTGGGCATGGGAGGCATGCCCTGGTAGCCCCCAGCAGGTACGACTTGGGCCAAGTGCCCAGCGTGCGGAAGCGGTGGGCACGCCATCCAGGCCATAGGCGCCCATCGCGAGCCAGCCCCCTCGTCCCTGTCCCTCGACTAACAGCCCAGCGAGCGAGCCAGGGGAGCTGCGATGCATGGACCCTGGGCACGGGAGGCATGCCAAGGCAGCCCCTAGCAGGTACGGCATGGGCCAAGTGCCCAGCGTTTGGCAGTGGTGGGCACGCTAGCCAGGCCACAGTCGCCCATCGCGAGCCAGCCCCCTCGTCCCTGTCCCTCGACTAAGTGCCCAGCGAGCGAGCCAGGGTAGTTGCGTTGCACGGACCCTTGGCACAGGAGACATTCCTCGTCAGCCCCCAGCGGGCATGGCATGGGCCAAGTGCCTAGCGTGCGGCAGTGTTGGGCGTGCCAGCGAGGCCACAGGTGCCCATTGCGAGCCAGCCCCCTCGTCCCTGTCCCTCGACTAAGTGCCCAGCGAGTGAGCCAGGGGAGCCACGTCGCATGGACCCTGGGTGTGGGACCCATGTCCAGAAGCCCCCAGCAAGCCCGACATGGGCCTAGTGCCGAGCGTGCAGCTGCGGTGGGCGCGCCAGCAAGGTCACAGGCGCCCATCGCGAGCCAGTCCCCTCGTCCCTTTCTCTCGACTAAGTGCCCAGTGAGCGAGCCAGGGGAGCTGCATCGCATGGACCCTGGGCACGGGAGGCATTCCCAGGTAGCCCCCAGCAGGCACAGCATGGTCCAAGTGCCCAGCGTGCGGTAGAGGTGGGCGCGCCAGCCAGGCCACAGGTGCCCATCGCAAGCCAGCCCCCTCATCCCTGTCCCTCGACTAGGTGCCCAGCGAGCGAGCCAGGGGAACCGTGTGCCATGGACCCTGGCCATGGGAGGCATGTCCAGGCAGCCCCCTGCAGGCACGGCATTGGCCAAGTGCCCAGCGGGGGGCAGAGGAGGGTGCGCCAGCCAGGCCACAGGCACCCATCGGAAGCCAGCCCCCTCGTCCCTGTCCCTCGACTAAGTGCCCAGCGAGCGAGCCCGGGGGGGCCCATCGCATGGACCGTGGGCATGTGTTGCATGCCCAGGCAGCCCCCAGCAGGCACAGCATGGACCAAGTGCCCAGCGTGCGGCAGCGGTGTGCGAGCCAGCAGGGCCACAGGCACCCATCATGAGCCAGCCCACTCGTCCCGGTCCCTCAACTAAGTGCCCAGCGAGCGAGCCAAGGGAGCCGCGTCGCATGGATCCTGGGCATGGAAGGCATGCCCAGGAAGCCCCCAGCAGGCACGGCATGGGCCAAGTACCCAGCATGCGGCAGCGGTGGGTGCGCCAGCCAGGCCACGGGCGCCCACCGCGAGCCAGCCCCCTCGTCCCTGCCCCTCGACTGACTGCACAGCGTGCGAGCGAGGGGTGCCGCGTCGCACAGACTCTTGGCACAAGTAGCACGCCCAGTCAGCCCCCAGTAGGCATGGCATGGGCTGCTCACCCAGCATGTGGCAGCGGTGGGCGCGCCAGCCAGGCCGCGGGCACCCATCGCGAGCCAGCCCCCACGTCCCTGTCCCTCGACTAAGTGCCCAGCGAGCGAGCCAGGGGAGCGACGTCGCACGGACTTTTGGCACGGGAGGCATGCCCCAGCAGCCCCCAGCTGGAACAGCATGGGCCAAGTGAACAGCGTGCGGCAGCGGTGGGCGCGCCAGTGAGGCCACATGCGCCCATTGCGAGCCAGCCCCCTTGTCCCTGTCCCTCGACTAAGTGCCCAGTGAGTGAGCCAGGGGAGCCGCGTCGCAAAGACCCTGGGCACGGGAGGCATGCCCCAGCAGCCCCCAGCAGGCATGGCATGGGCCAAGTGCCCAGCAAGCAGCAGCGGTGGGCGCGCCAGCGAGGCCACAGGCGCCCATCGAGAGCCATCCCTGTCGTCCCTCTCCCTCGACTTAGTGCCCAGCAAGTGAGACAGGAGAGCAGCGTCGCATGGACTCTGGGCACGGGATGTGGGCCCAGGAACCCCCAGCAGGCACGACATGGGCCAAGTGCCCAGCGGGCGGCAGAGGAGGGCGCGCAAGCCAGGCCACAGGCGCCCATCGCTAGCCAGCCCCCTCGTCCCTGTCCCTCGACTAAGTACTCAGCGACCGAGCGAGGGGGGCTGAGTCGCACGGACTCTGGGCACGGGTGGCACGCCCAGGCAGCCCACAGCAGGCACGGCATGGGCTGCTCACCCAGCATGCGGCAGCGGTGGGCGCACCAGCCAGGCCGCGGGCGCCCATCGCGAGCCAGCCCCCACGTCCCAGTCCCTCGACTAAGTGCTCAGCGAGCGAGCCAGGGGGACCGTGTCGTACGGACCCTGGGCATGGGTGGCGTGCCCTGGCAGGGCCCAGCAGGCACCGCATGGGCTGCTCGCCCATTGTGCGGCAGCAGTGGGCGCGCCAGCAAGGCCGCCGGCGCCCATCACGAGCCAGCCCCCACGTCCCTGTCCCTCGACTTATAGCCCAGCGAGCAAGCCAGGGGGGCCGCGTCGCACGGACCCTGGGCATGGGTGGCATGCCCAGGCAGCCCCAAGCAGGCTTGGCATGGGCTGCTCGCCCAGCGTGTCGCTGTGGTGGGCGCGCCAGCCAGGCCGCGGGCGCCTATCGCGAGCCAGCCCCCCCGTCCCTGCCCATCGACTGACTGCCCAGCGTGCTAGCCAGGGGTGCCGCGTCGCACGGACCCTGGGCACTGGTGGCACGCCCAGGCAGCCCCCAGCAGGCATGGCATGGGGTGCTCGCCCAGTGTGTGGCAGCGGTGGGCGCGCGAGCAAGGCCGCCGGCGCCCATCTCGAGCCAGCCCCCACGTCCCTGTCCCTCGACGTAGTGCCCAGCGAGCGAGCCAGGGGGGCCGCGTCGCATGGACCCTGGACCCGGGTGGCACGCCCAGGCAGCCCCCAGCAGGCATGGCATGGGCTGCTCAACCAGTGTGCTGCAGCGATGGGTGTGCCAGCAAGGCCGCGGGCGCCCATCGCGAGCCAGCGCCCACGTCCCTGTCCCTCGACTAAGTGCCCAGCGAGCGAGCCAGGGGCGCCGTGTCGCACGGACCATGGGCACAGGTGGCAAGCCCAGGCAGCCGCAAGCAGGCACGGCATGGGCTGGTCGCCCAGCGTGCGGCAGCGGTGGGCGCACCAGCCTGGCCGTGGGTGCCCATCGCGAGCCAGCCCCCACGTCCCTGTCCCTCGACTAAGTGCGCAGCGAGCGAGCCATGGGGGCCGCGTTGCACAGACCCTGGGCATGTGTGGCATGCCCCGGCAGCCCCCAGCAGACACGGCATGGGCTGCTCGCCCAGCGTGCGGTAGCAGTGGGGGCGCAAGCCAGGCTGCCGGCACCCATCACGAGCCAGCCCCCACGTCCCTGTCCCTCGATGTAGTGCCCAGCGAGCGAGCCAGGGGGGCCGCGTCGATTGGACCCTGGGCACGGGTGGCACGCCCAGCCAGCCCCCAGCAGGCATGGCATGGGCTGCTCGCCCAGCGTGCGGCAGCGGTGGGCGCCAGCCAGTCAGGCAGCTGGCTCCCATCGCGAGCCTGCCCCCTCGACTTACTGCCCAGCGTGCGAGCCAGGAGTGCCACAGCAGTCGCAGCAATGCCCAGTTGCGAAATTGTTGGGAATTGACTGTCTTTTCATCATGGAATTTGTCCCGAAATGACTCAAATAATTCGTGTAATTCATGAGGAGTCTGCCTTTGATGTTTGGGATCATTTTGACTCACGGGCTATTTTTGATGATTTTTTCTATTTTCGGCTGTAGAAAATTCATTAAAAAAAATTCAGTTCCCAGAAAATTCTGAAATTTTTGTTGTTGGTAGATATGATTATTCTCCATTTATGTACAAAATTTCAGCTCAAAATTCCAAGTAAATAATTTTTTAGACCATTATGACGGCTCAGACATATTGATGTTTCCTCCTGCCGCGAGTGAAATTTCATTTAAGACTCTTTAGGGGGGAGGTGGTCACCTAGCTAGCTGGGTGCCAACAGGCCTTGTGTGCCTCCCCCCATGCCCATCCCACGTGGGCAGGCGCTGTGCTTGGGCAACCCAGCATGCATGGCATGGGCAGGGCGGCTTGCTGCCTTGACCATCCAGCCGGTGCTGCGTGGCTGTGGCTGTGGCTGTCGCTGTGATGTGGGGCTGGATCCAGACGCTCAGGCTTGCCTAGGTGGACTCGTTGTGCAGTGTGATCAATGACAAGATCGTCAGCCGTTAGCAATGAGCGAGCCACACGGCCAGCCTGGGCACCCCTGCTGCCAAGGCCTCATCGGTGGGAAAAACGTGGGCAACAAAGCGAGAATAATTGTGGGATAATGAGCTGGGATGTGGCTAGACAAGCTCGATGGTGTGGGCGGCGAAGCTAACGATGATGCATGCTATGTGAGGGCCAAATCATTGGGGGGATTTCGAGAATGCGGAGTGCTTCATCGCAGGCCCTCGAGGCGGCAGACGTGGGGTTGGATCTCGACGCTCAGGCTTGCCTAGGCGGACTCATTGCGCAGCGCGATCGATGACACGATCGTCAATCGTTAGCAACGAGCGAGCCACATGGCCAGCCTGGGCATCCCTGCTGCCAAGGCCTCATCGGTGGGAAAAACGTGGGCAACGAAGCGAGAATAATCGTGGGATAATGAGCTGGGATGTGGCTAGACAAGCTCGATGGTGTGGGTGGCGAAGCTAATGATGATGCATGCTACGTGAGGGCCAAATCGTTGGGGGGATTTCAAGCATGCGGAGTGCTTCGTCACAGGCCCTTGAGGCGGCGGACGCGGGGTTGGATCTCGACGCTCAGGCTTCCCTAGAAGCGGACTTGTTGTGCAGCGCGATCGACAACACGATCGTCGGCCGTTAGCGATGAGTGAGCCACATGGCCAGCCTGGGCACGTTGTGACACCCCTTCTGCCAAGGCCTCATCGGTGGTCCCATGCAGAGGAGGGCGTGCCAGCCAGGCCACAGGCGCCCATCGCGAGCAAGCCCCCTCGTCCCTGCCCCTCGACTAAGTGCCCAGCGAGTGAGCAAGGGGAGCCACGACGCAAAGATCCTTGGCATGGGAGGCATTCCCAGGAAGCCCACAGTATGCACAGCATTGGCCAAGTGCCCAGCGTGTGGCAGAGAAGGGCGTGCCAGCCAGGCCACAGGTGCCAATCGCGAGCCAGCCCCCTCGTCCCTGTCCCTCGACTAAGTGCCCAGCGAGTGAGCCAGGGGGGCCGCATTGCACGGATCCTGGGCACGGTTGGCACTCCCAAACAGCCCCCAGCAGCCACGGCATGGGCTGCTCGCCCAGCGTGCTGCAGCGGTGGGTGCGCCAGCCAGGCCTCGGGCGCCCATCACGAGCCAGCCCCCTCGTCCCTACCCCTCAACTGACTGCCCAGCATGGGAGCCAGGCGTGCCGCGTTGCATGGACCCTGGGCACGGGTGGCACACCCAGGTAGCCTCCAAGCAGCATGCGGCAGCGGTGGGTGCGCCAGCCGGGCAGCGGGCGCCCATCGCGAGCCAGCCCCCTCGTCCCTGCCCCTCGACTGACTGCCTAGCGTGCGAGCCAGGGGTGCCGCGTCGCACGGACCCTGGCCATGGGTGGCATGCCCAGGAAGCCCCCAGCAGGCACACCATGGGCTGCTCGCCCAGCGTGCGGCAGTGGTGGATGCGCCAGCCATGCCGCGGGCACCCATCGCGAGCCAGCCCCCACGTCCCTGTCCCTCGACATAGTGCCAAGCGAGCGTGCCAGGGGGGCCATGTCGCATGGACCCTGGGCATGGGTGGCATTCCCAGGCAGCCCCCAGCAGGCACGGCATGGGGTGCTCTCCCAGCGTGCGGCAGCGGTGGGCGCGCCAGCCAGGCCACAGGTGCCCATCGCGAGCCAGCCCCCACATCCCTGTCCCTCGACGTAGTGCCCAGCGAGCGAGCCAGGGGGGCCACGTCGCACAGACCCTGGGCACAGGAGGCATGCCCTGGCATCCCCCAGCAGGCACGGCATGGGTCAAGTGCCCAGTGTGGGGCAGCGGTGGGCGCGCAAGCCAGCCCGCGGGCGCCCATCGCGAGCCAGCCCCGACATCCCTGTCCCTCAACTAAGTGCCCAGTGAGCGAGCCAGGGGAGCTGCGTCGCACGAATCCTGGTCATGGGAAGCATGCCCCAGCATCCCCCAGCAGGCACAGCATGGGACAAGTGCCCAGCGTGCGGCAGCGGTGGGCGCGCTAGCCAGGCCGCGGGCGCCCATCGCGAGCCAGCCCCCTCATCCCTGCCACTCCACTGACTGCAAAGAATGCGAGCCAGGGGTGCCGTGTCGCATGGACCCTGGGCACGGGTGGCACTCCCAGGATGCCCCCAGCAGGCACGGCATGGGCTGCACACCCAGCGTGTGGCAGCAGTGGGCGCGCCAGCCAGGCCGCGGGCGCCCATCGCGAGCCAGCCCCCACGTCCCTGTCCCTCGACTGAGTGCCCAGTGAGTGAGCCAGGGGGGCCGCGTCGCGCTGGCCCTGGGCATGAGTGGCACACCCAGGCAGCCCCCAGCAGGCACGGCATGGGCTGCTCGCCCAGTGTGTGGCAGCGGTGGGCGCATCAGCCAGGCAACAGGCGCCCATCACGAGCCAGCCCCAACGTCCCTGTCCATCGACTGACTGCCCAGCGTGCGAGCCAGGGGGGCCGCGTTGCATGGACCCTGGGCACAGGTGGCATGCCCAGGCAGCCCCCAGCAGGCACAGCATGGGCTGCTTGCCCAGCGTGTGGCAGCGATGGGCACGCCAGCGAGGCCGCTGGTGCCCATCGCGAACCAGCCCCCTCCTCCCTGCCCCTCGACTGACTGCTCAGCATACGAGCAAGGGGTGCCGCGTCGCATGGACCCTTGGCATGAGTGGCATGCCCAGGCAGCCCCCAGAAGGCATGGCATGGGCCAAGTGCCAAGCGTGCGGCAGCGGTGGGCGCGCCAGCCAGGCCACAGGCGCCCATCGCGTGCACGCCCCCTCGTCCCTGTCCCTCGATTAAGTGCCCAGCGAGCGAGCCAGGGGAGCTGCATCGCACGAGTCCTTGTCACGGGAGGCATGCCCCAGCATCCCCCAGCAGGCACAGCATGGGCCAAGTGCCCAGCGTGCGGCAGCGCTGGGCGCGCCAGCCAGGCCGCGGGCGCCCATCGCAAGCCAGCCCCCTCATCGCTGCCACTCCAGGGGTGCCGTGTTGCATGGACCGTGGGCACGGGTGGCACTCCCAGGATGCCCCCAGCAGGCACGGCATGGGCTGCACGCCCAGCGTGCGGCAGCGGTGGGCACGCCAGCCAGGCCACGGGCGCGCACCGCGAGCCAGCCCCCACATCCCTGTCCCTCGACGTAGTGCCCAGCGAGCGAGCCAGGGGGGCCACGTCGCACAGACCCTGGGCATGGGAGGCATGCCGCGGCATCCCTCAGCAGGCACAGCATGGGCCAAGTGCCCAGCGTGGGGCAGCGGTGGGCACGCAAGCCAGGCCGCAGGCACCCATCGCGAGGCAGCCCCCATGTCCCTGTCCCTCGACTGAGTGCCCAGCGAGCGAGCCAGGGGGGCCGCGTCGCACTGACCCTGGGCATGAGCGGCATGCCCAGGCAGCCACCAGCAGGTACGGCATGGGCTGCTTGCCCAGTGTGTGGCAGCGGTGGGCGCACCAGCCAGGCAACAGGCGCCAATCGCGAGCCAGCCCCCACGTCACTGTCCCTCGACTGACTGCCCCGGGTGCGAGCCAGGGGGGCTGTGTCGCATGGACCCTGGGCACGAATGGCATGCCCAGGCAGCCCCCAGCAGGCATGGCATGGGCTGCTCACCCAGCGTACCACAGCGATGGGCGCGCCAGCCAGGCCGCGGGCGCCCATCGCGAACCAACCCCCTCCTCCCTGCCCCTTGACTGACTGCCCAGTGTGCGAGCAAGGGGTGCCGCGTCGCATGGACCCTTGGCATGGATGGCACGCCCAGGCAGCCCCCAGCAAGCATGGCATGGGCCAAGTGCCCAGCATGTGGCAGCGGTGTCCGCCCCAGCCAGGCCACAGGCGCCCATCGCGAGCACCACCCCTCGTCCCTGTCCCTCGACTAAGTGTCCAGCGAGCGAGCCAGGGGAGCTGCGTCGCACGGACCCTGGTCATGGGAGGCATGCCCCAGCATCCCCCAGCAGGCACATCATGGGCCAAGTTCCCAGCGTGCGGCAGCGGTGGGCGCGCCAGCCAGGCCGCGGGCGCCCATCGCGAGCCAGCCCCCTTATCCCTGCCCCTCCACTGACAGCCCAGCGCGCGGCAGGGGTGCCGTGTCGCACAGACCCTGGGCATGGGTGGCACGCCCACGATGCCCCCAGCAGGCAAGGCATGGGCTGCTCGCCCAGCGTGCAGCAGCGGTGGGCGCGCCAGCCAGGCCGCGGGCGCCGATCGCGATCCAGCCCCTTCGTCCCTGCCCCTCGACTAAGTGCCCCGTGAGCGAGCCATGAGGGCCACATCGCACAGACCTTGGGCACTTGTGGCACGCCCAGGCAGCCCCGAGCAGGCACGGCATGGGCTGCTCGCCCAGCGTGCGGCAGCGGTGAGCACGCCAGCAAGGCCGCGGGCGCACATCGCGAGCCAGCCCCATCGTCCCTGCCACTCGACTGACTGCCCAGCGTGGGAGCCAGGGGTGCCACGTCGCATGGACGGGCATGGGTGGCAGGCGCAGGCAGCCCCAGCAGGCATGGCATGGGCTGCTCGCCCAGCGTGCGGCAGCGATGGGCACGCCAGCCAGGCCGCGGGCGCCCATCGCGAACCAGCCCCCTCCTCCCTGCCGCTCGACTGACTGCCCAGCGTGCGAGCAAGGGGTGCCGCGTTGCATGGACCTTTGGCACGGGTGGCACGCCCAGGCAGCCTCCAGCTGGCATGCCATGGGCCAAGTGCCCAGCATGTGGCAGCGGTGGGCGCGCCAGCCAGGCCACAGGCGCCCATCACAAGCATGCCCCCTCGTACCTGTCCCTAGACTAAGTGCCCAGCGAGCGAGCCAGGGGAGCTGCGTCGCATGGACCCTGGTCATGGGAGGCATGCCTCAGCATTCCCCAGCTGGCACATCATGGGCCAAGTGCCCAGCGTGCGGCAGCGCTGGGCGCGCCAGCCAGGCCACAGGCGCCCATCGCGAGCACGCCCCCTCGTCCCTGTCCCTCGACTAAGTGCCCAGCGAGCGAGCCAGGGGAGCTGCATTGCACGAATCCTTGTCATGGGAGGCAAGCCCCAGCATCCCCCAGCAGGCACAGCATGGGCCAAGTGCCCAGCATGCTGCAGCGCTGGGCGCGCCAGCCAGGCCGTGGGCGCCCATCGCGAGCCAGCCCCCTCATCCCTGCCCCTCCACTGACTGCCCAGCGTGCGAGACAGGGGTGCCATGTCGCACGGACCCTGGGCACGGGTGGAACACCCAGGATGCCCCCAGCCAGGCCGCGGGCGTATCGCGAGCCAGCCCCCTCCTCCCTGCCCCTCGACTAAGTGCCCCGTGAGCGAGCCATGGGGGCCACATTGCACAGACCCTGGGCACGTGTGGCATGCCCAGGCAGCCCCTAGCAGGCACGGCATGGGCTGCTCGCCCATCGTGCGGCAGCAGTGAGCGCGCCAGCCAGTCCGCGGGCGCCCATCGCGAGCCATCCCAATCGTCCCTGCCACTCGGCTGACTGCCCAGCGTGCGAGCCAGGGGTGCCACGTCGCACGGACCCTGGGCATGGGTGGCAGGCCCAGGTAGCCCCCAGCAGGCACGGCATGGGCTGCTCGCCCAGCGTGCGTCCGCGGTGGGCGCGGCAGCCAGGCCGCGAGCGCCCATCGCGAGCCAGCCCCCACGTCCATGTCCCTCGACTAAGTGCCCAGCAAGTGAGATAGAGGGGCTGCATCGCATGGACCCAAGGCACGGGTGGCATGCCAAGGCAGCTCCCAGCAGGCACGGAATGGGCTGCTCGCCCAGCGCGCAGCAGTGGTGGGTGACCCAGCCCGGCCGGGGGCGTCCATCGCGAGCCAGCCCCCACGTCCCAGTCCCTCGACGTAATGCCCAGCGAGCGCGCCAGGGGGCCCGCATCGCACGGACACTGGGCACGGGTAGTACACCCAGGCAGCCCACAGCAGGCACGGCATGGGCTGCTCGCACAGCGTGCAGCTACAGTGCCACGGGCGCCCATCGCGAGCCAGCCCCCTCGTCCCTGCCCATCGACTGACAGCCCAGCGTGTGAGCCAGGGGTGCCGCATCGCACAGAACCTGGGCACGGGTGGCTCCCCCAGGCAGCCCCCAGCAGGCATCGCATGGGCTGCTCAACCAGCGCGCGGCAGCGATCGGCGCGCCAGCCAGGCCGCGGGCGCCCATCGCGAACCAGCCCCCTCCTCCCTGCCGCTCGACCGACTACCCAGCGTGCGAGCAAGGGGTGCCGCGTTGCATGGACCCTTGGCACGGGTGCCACGCCCAGGCAGCCCCCAGCTGGCATGCCATGGGCAAAGTGCCCAGCGTGTGGCAGCGGTGGGCGCGCCAGCCAGGCCACAGGCGCCCATCGCAAGCACGCCCCCTCGTACCTGTCCCTCGACTAAGTGCCCAGCGAGCGAGCCAGAAGAGCTGCGTCGCATGGACCCTGGTCACGGGAGGCATGCCCCAGCATCCCCCAGCTGGCACATCATGGGCCAAGTGCCCAGTGTGCGGCAGCGCTGGGCGCGCCAGCCAGGCCACAGGCGCCCATCGCGAGCACGCCCCCTCGTCCCTGTCCCTCGACTAAGTGCCCAGCGAGCGAGCCAGGGGAGCTGCATCGCACGAATCCTTGTCATGGGAGGCATGCCCCAGCATCCCCCAGCAGGCACAGGATGGGCCAAGTGCCCAGCGTGCGGCAGTGCTGGGCGCGCCAGCAAGGCCGCGGGCGCCCATCGCGAGCCAGCCCGCTCATCCCTGCCCCTCCACTGACTGCCCAGCGTGCGAACCAGGGGTGCCGTGTCGCACGGACCCTGGGCACGGGAGTAATTCCCAGTCAGCCCCCAGCAGGCACGGCATGGGCCAAGTGCCCAGCGTGCGGCAAAGGTGGGCGCACCAGCGAGGCCACGGGCTCCAAACACGAGACAGCCCCCTCATCCCTGCCCCTCGACTGAATGCCCAGCGTGCGAGCCAGGGGTGCCATGTCGCACGGACCCTGGGCATGGGTAGCACTCCCAGGCAGCCCCCAGCAGGTACAGCATGGGCTGCTCGCCCAGCATGCGGCAGCGGTGGGCGCGACAGCCAGGCCGCAGGCGCCCATCGGGAGCAAGACCCCACGTTCCTGTCCCTCGACTATGTGCCCAGTGAGCGAGCCAGGGGGCTGTGTCTCACGTACCCTGGGCACGGGTGGCACACCCAAGCAGCCCCCAGCAGGCATGGCATGGGCTAGTCGCCCATCGTGCGGCAGCGGTGGACGCAAAAGCCAGGCCGCAGGCGCCCATTGCGAGCTAGCCCCCACATCCCTGTCCCACGACTAAGTGCCCCAATAGCGTGCCATGGAAGCCACGTCCCACAGACCCTGGGCACCTGTGGCATGCCCAGGCAGCCCCCAGCAGGCATGGCATTGGGCTGCTCGCCCATCGTGCGGCAGAGGTGGGCGCGCAAGCCAGGCCACGGGCGGCCATCGCGAGCTAGCCCCCTCATCCCTGCCCCTCGACTGAATGCCCAGCGTGCATGACAGGGGTGCCATGTTGCACGGAACCTGGGCACAGGTGGCACGCCCAGGCAGCCCCCAGCAGGCACGGCATGGGCTGCTCGCCCAGCATGCAGCAGCGGTGGGCGCGCCCAGCCAGGCCGCGGGCGACCAAACGTGAGTCGCACCACACGTTCTTGTCCCTCGACTATGTGCCCAGCGAGAGAGCCAGGGGGGCCGCATCGCTACGGTACCCTAGCACGGGTGGCACACCCAGGCCAGCCCCCAAACAGGTATGGCATGGGCTGCAGGCCCATCGACGGCAGCGGTGGGCGCACCAGCAAGGCCGCAGGTGCCCATCGCGAGCCAGCCCCCACGTCCTTGTCCCTCGATGTAGTGCCCAGCTAGCAAGCCAGGGGGGCCGCGTCGCATGGACCCTGGGAACGGGTGGCAAGCCAAGGCAGCCCCCAGCAGGCAAGGCATGGGCTGCTCACCCATCGTGCGGCAGCGGTGGGCATGGCAGCCAAGGGCGCCCATCACGAGCTACCCCCAACATTCCTGTCCCTTGACTAAGTGCCCGGCGAGAGAGCCAGGGAGGCCGTGTCACACTGACCCTGGGCATGGTTGGCCTGCCCAGGCAGCCCCCAGCAGGCACGGCGTGGGCTGCTCGCCCAGCATGCGGCAGTGGTGGGCGAGCCAGCCAGGCCGCGGGCGCCCATCACGAGCCAGCCCCCTCGTCCCTGCCCTCGACTGACTAGCCAGCGTGCGAGCCAGGGGTGCCGCGTCGCAAGGACCTTGGGCATGAGTGGCACGCCCAGGAAGCCCCCAGCAGGCATGGCATGGGCTTCTCGCCCAGCATGAGGCAGCGCTGGGCGCGCAAGCCAGGCCGCGGGCGCCCATCACGAGCCAGCCCCCTCGTCCGTGCCCCTCGACTGACTAGCCAGCGTGCGAGCTAGGGGTGCCGCATCGCACGGATCCTGGGCACAGGTGGCAGCCCAGGTGGCCCCCAGCAGGCACAGCATGGGCTGCTCGGCCAGCGTGCGGCAGCGTTGGGCATGCCAGCGTGGCCGCGGGCACCAAGTGCCCAGCGTGCGGCAGCAGTGGCCGTGCCAGCGAGGCCACGGGCGCCCATCACGAGCCATCCCCCTCGTCCCTTTCCCTCGACTTAGTGCCCCGTGAGCAAGCCAGGGGAGCAGTATCGCATGGACTCTGGGCATGGGAGGCATGCCCAGGCAGCCTACAGCAGGCATGAGATGGGTCAAGTGCCCAGCGTGTGGCAGAGGAGGGCGCGCCAGCCTGGCCACAGGCGCCCATCACGAGCCAGCCCCCTCATCCCTGTCCGTCGACTAAGTGCCCAGCGAGCGAGCCAGGGGAGCCGCGTCGCACAGACCCTGGGCACGGGAGTAATTCCCAGTCAGCCCCCAGCAGGCACGGCATGGGCCAAGTGCCCAGCGTGCGGCAAAGGTGGGCGCACCAGCGAGGCCACGGGCGCCAAACACGAGACAGCCCCCTCATCCCTGTCCCTCGACTTAGAGCCCAGCAAGCGAGCCAGGGGAACTGGGTCACACGGACTCTGGGCATGGGAGGAATTCCCAGGAAGCCCCCAGCAGGCACGGCGTGAGCCAAGTGCCCAGTGAGCGGCAGAGGAGGGCGCGCCAGCCAGGCCACAGGCGCCCATCACCAGCCAGCCCTCTCGTCCCTGTCCGTCGACTAGGTGCCCAGCGAGCGAGCCAGGGGAGCCGCGTCGCACAGACCCAGAGCACGGGAGGAATGCCCATTCAGCCCCCAGTAGGCACAGCATGGGCCAAGTGCCCAGCGTGCGGCAAAGGTGGGCGCACCAGCGAGGCCACGGGCGCCCAACACGAGACAGCCCCCTCATCCCTGTCCCTCGACTTAGAGCCCAGCAAGCGAGCCAGGGGAGCCGGGTCACACGGACTCTGGGCATGGGAGGAATTCCAAGGAAGCCCCCAGCAGGCACGGCGTGAGCCAAGTGCCCAGTGTGCGTTAGAAGATGGCGCGCCAGCCAGGCCACAGGCGCCCATCGCGAGCACGCCCCCTCGTCCCTGTCCCTCGACTAAGTGCCCAGCGAGCGAGCCAGGGGAGCTGCATCGCACGAATCCTTGTCATGGGAGGCATGCCCCAGCATCCCCCAGCAGGCACAGGATGGGCCAAGTGCCCAGCGTGCGGCAGTGCTGGGCGCGCCAGCCAGGCCGCGGGCGCCCATCGCGAGCCAGCCCGCTCATCCTTGCCCCTCCACTGACTGCCCAGCGTGCGAGCCAGGGGTGCCGTGTCGCACGGACCCTGGGCATGGGAGTAATTCCCAGTCAGCCCCCAGCAGGCACGGCATGGGCCAAGTGCCCAGCGTGCGGCAAAGGTGGGCGCACCAGCGAGGCCACGGGCGCCCAAACACGAGACAGCCCCCTCATCCCTGCCCCTCGACTGAATGCCCAGCGTACGAGCCAGGGGTGCCATGTCGCACGGACCCTGGGCATGGGTAGCACTCCCAGGCAGCCCCCAGCAGGTACAGCATGGGCTGCTCGCCCAGCATGCGGCAGCGGTGGGCGCGACAGCCAGGCCGCAGGCGCCCATCGGGAGCAAGACCCCACGTTCCTGTCCCTCGACTATGTGCCCAGTGAGCGAGCCAGGGGGCTGTGTCTCACGTACCCTGGGCACGGGTGGCACACCCAAGCAGCCCCCAGCAGGCATGGCATGGGCTAGTCGCCCATCGTGCGGCAGCGGTGGACGCAAAAGCCAGGCCGCAGGCGCCCATTGCGAGCTAGCCCCCACATCCCTGTCCCACGACTAAGTGCCCCAATAGCGTGCCATGGAAGCCACGTCCCACAGACCCTGGGCACCTGTGGCATGCCCAGGCAGCCCCCAGCAGGCATGGCATTGGGCTGCTCGCCCATCGTGCAGCAGAGGTGGGCGCGCAAGCCAGGCCACGGGCGGCCATCGCGAGCTAGCCCCCTCATCCCTGCCCCTCGACTGAATGCCCAGCGTGCATGACAGGGGTGCCATGTTGCACGGAACCTGGGCACAGGTGGCACGCCCAGGCAGCCCCCAGCAGGCACGGCATGGGCTGCTCGCCCAGCATGCAGCAGCGGTGGGCGCGCCAGCCAGGCCGCGGGCGCCAAACGTGAGCTAGACCCCACGTTCTTGTCCCTCGACTATGTGCCCAGCGAGAGAGCCAGGGGGGCCGCATCGCACGGACCCTAGGCACGGGTGGCACACCCAGGCAGCCCCCAACAGGTATGGCATGGGCTGCTCGCCCATCGAGCGGCAGCGGTGGGCGCACCAGCAAGGCCGCAGGTGCCCATCGCGAGCCAGCCCCCACGTCCTTGTCCCTCGATGTAGTGCCCAGCTAGCAAGCCAGGGGGGCCGCGTCGCATGGACCCTGGGAACGGGTGGCAAGCCAAGGCAGCCCCCAGCAGGCAAGGCATGGGCTGCTCGCCCATCGTGCGGCAGCGGTGGGCATGGCAGCCAAGGGCGCCCATCACGAGCTACCCCCAACATTCCTGTCCCTTGACTAAGTGCCCGGCGAGAGAGCCAGGGAGGCCGTGTCACACTGACCCTGGGCATGGTTGGCCTGCCCAGGCAGCCCCCAGCAGGCACGGCGTGGGCTGCTCGCCCAGCATGCGGCAGTGGTGGGCGAGCCAGCCAGGCCGCGGGCGCCCATCACGAGCCAGCCCCCTCGTCCCTGCCCTCGACTGACTAGCCAGCGTGCGAGCCAGGGGTGCCGCGTCGCAAGGACCTTGGGCATGAGTGGCACGCCCAGGAAGCCCCCAGCAGGCATGGCATGGGCTTCTCGCCCAGCATGAGGCAGCGCTGGGCGCGCAAGCCAGGCCGCGGGCGCCCATCACGAGCCAGCCCCCTCGTCCGTGCCCCTCGACTGACTAGCCAGCGTGCGAGCTAGGGGTGCCGCATCGCACGGATCCTGGGCACAGGTGGCAGCCCAGGTGGCCCCCAGCAGGCACAGCATGGGCTGCTCGGCCAGCGTGCGGCAGCGTTGGGCATGCCAGCGTGGCCGCGGGCACCAAGTGCCCAGCGTGCGGCAGCAGTGGCCGTGCCAGCGAGGCCACGGGCGCCCATCACGAGCCATCCCCCTCGTCCCTTTCCCTCGACTTAGTGCCCCGTGAGCAAGCCAGGGGAGCAGTATCGCATGGACTCTGGGCATGGGAGGCATGCCCAGGCAGCCTACAGCAGGCATGAGATGGGTCAAGTGCCCAGCGTGTGGCAGAGGAGGGCGCGCCAGCCTGGCCACAGGCGCCCATCACGAGCCAGCCCCCTCATCCCTGTCCGTCGACTAAGTGCCCAGCGAGCGAGCCAGGGGAGCCGCGTCGCACAGACCCTGGGCACGGGAGAAATTCCCAGTCAGCCCCCAGCAGGCACGGCATGGGCCAAGTGCCCAGCGTGCGGCAAAGGTGGGCGCACCAGCGAGGCCACGGGCGCCAAACACGAGACAGCCCCCTCATCCCTGTCCCTCGACTTAGAGCCCAGCAAGCGAGCCAGGGGAACTGGGTCACACGGACTCTGGGCATGGGAGGAATTCCCAGGAAGCCCCCAGCAGGCACGGCGTGAGCCAAGTGCCCAGTGAGCGGCAGAGGAGGGCGCGCCAGCCAGGCCACAGGCGCCCATCACCAGCCAGCCCTCTCGTCCCTGTCCGTCGACTAGGTGCCCAGCGAGCGAGCCAGGGGAGCCGCATCGCACAGACCCAGAGCATGGGAGGAATGCCCATTCAGCCCCCAGTAGGCACAGCATGGGCCAAGTGCCCAGCGTGCGGCAAAGGTGGGCGCACCAGCGAGGCCACGGGCGCCCAACACGAGACAGCCCCCTCATCCCTGTCCCTCGACTTAGAGCCCAGCAAGCGAGCCAGGGGAGCCGGGTCACATGGACTCTGGGCATGGAAGGAATTCCCAGGAAGCCCCCAGCAGGCACGGCGTGAGCCAAGTGCCCAGTGTGCGGCAGAAGATGGCGCGCCAGCCAGGCCACAGGCGCCCATCGCGAGCCAGCCCCCTCGTCCCTGTCCATCGACTAAGTGCCCAGCGAGCGAGCCAGGGGAGCCGCGTTGCACAGACCCTGGGCACTGGAGCCATGACCCAGATGCCCCCAGCAGGCATGGCATGGGCCAAGTGCCCAGTGTGCGGCAGAGGTGGGCGCGCCAGCGAGGCCACAGGCGCCCATCACGAGGCAGACCCCTCGTCCCTGTCCCCCGACTTAGTACCCAGCGAGCAAGCCATGGGAGCCACGTCGCATGGACCATGGGCACAGAGGGCATTCCCAGGAAGCCCTCAGCAGGCACGGCATGGGCAAAGTGCCCAGTGTGTGGCAGAGGAGGGCGCGCCAGCAAGGCCACAGGCGCCAATCGCGAGCCAGCCCCCTCGTCCCTGTCCCTCGACTAAGTGCCCAGCGAGTGAGCCAGGGGAGCCGCATCATACGGACCCTGGGAATGGGACACATGCCCAGGCAGCCCCCAGCGGGCTCGGCATGGGCCAAGCGCCCAGCGTGCGGCAGCGGTGGGCGTGCCTGCGAGGCCACAGGCGCCCATCGCGAGGCAGCCCCCTCGTCCCTGTCCCTCGACTAAGTTCCCAGCGAGTGAGCCAGGGGAGCTGTGTTGCATGGACCCAGGGCACGGGAGGCATTGCCAGGCAGCCCCTAGCAGGCATAGCATTGGCCAAGTGCCCAGCGTGCGGAAGCGGTGGACGCGCCAGCAAGGCCACAGGCCCCCATCGCGAGCCAGCCCCCTTGTCCCTGTCCCTTGACTAAGTGCCCAGCGTGTGAGCCGGGGGAGCCGCGTTGCATGGACTCTGGGCATGGGAGGCATGCCCAGGCAGCCCCCAGCAGGCATGGCATCGGCTAAGTGCACAGCGTGCGGCAGCGGTGGGTGCGCCAGCCAGGCCACAGGCGCCCATCGCGAGCCAGCCCCCTCGTCCCTGTCCCTCGACTAAGTGCCAAGCGAGCGAGCCAAGAGAGCCATGTCGCATGGACCCTGGGTGTGTGAGGCATACCCAGGCAGCCCCCAGCAGGTACGGCTTGGGCCAAGTGCCCAGCGTGTGGCAGCGGTGGGCGCGCCAGCCAGGCCACAAGCGCCCATCGTGAGCCAGCCCCCTCATCCCTGTCCCTGGACTAAGTGCCCAGTGAGCAAGCCAGGGGAGCCATGTCGCACGGACCCTGGGAATGGGAGGCATACCCCAGCAGCCCCCAGTGGGTACGGCATGGGCCAAGTGCAGAGCGTGCAGCAGCAGTGGGCGCGCCAGCCAGGCCACAGGCGCCCATCGCCAGCCAGCCCCCTCGTCCCTGTCCCTCGACCAGGTGCCCAGCGAACGAGCCAGGGGAGCCGTGTTGCACGGACCCTGGGCACGGAAGGAATGCCCCGGCAGCCCCCAGCAGGCATGGCATGGGCTGATTGCCCAGCGTGCGGCAGCGGTGGGCGCGCGAGCAAAGCCGCCGGCGCCAATTGCGAGCCAGCCCCAACGTCCCTGTCCCTGGTGTAATGCCCAGCGAGCGAGACAGGGGGGCCGTGTCGCATGGACCCTGGAGACAGGTGGCACGCCCAGGCAGCCCCCAGCAGGCACGGCATGGGCTGCTCGCCCAGCGTGCGGCAGCGGTGGGCGAGCCAGCCAGGCTGCGGGCGCCCATCACGAGCCAGCCCCCGAGTCCCTGCCCCTCGACTTACTGCCCAGTGTACGAGCCAGGGGTGCTGCGTCGCACGGACCCTGGGCATGGGTGGCACGCCCGGGTAGCCACCAACAGGCACGGCATGGGCTGCTTGCCCAGCGTGCGGCAGCGATGGGCGCGCCACGCAGGCCGTGGGCACCCATCACGAGCCAGCCCCCTCGTCCCTGCCCTCGACTGACTAGCCAGCGTGCGAGCCTGGGGTGCCGCGTTGCAAGGACCTTGGGCTTGAGTGGCACGCCCAGGAAGCCCCCAGCAGGCATGGCATGGGCTTCTCGCCCAGCATGAGGCAGCGGTGGGCGCGCAAGCTGGGCCGCGGGCGCCCATCACGAGCCAGCCCCCTCGTCCGTGCCCCTCGACTGACTAGCCAGCGTGCGAGCTAGAGGTGCCGCATCGCATGGATCCTGGGCACGAGTGGCAGGCCCAGGCGGCCCCCAGCAGGCACGGCATGGGCTGCTCGGCCAGCGTGTGGCAGCGTTGGGCATGCCAGCCTGGCCGCGGAAGCCCATCGCGAGCTAGCTCCCATGTTCCTGTCCCTCGACTAAATGCCCAGCGAGCAAGCCAGGGGGGCCGCGTCGCAGGGACCCTGGGCATGGGTGCCAGGCCCGGGCAGCCCCCAGCAGGCACAGCATGGGCTGCTGGCCCAGCGTGCGGCAGCGGTGGGCTCGCCAGCCAGGACGCGGGCACCCATCGCGAGCCAGCCCCCACGTCCCTGTCCCTCGACTAAGTGCCCAGCGAGCAAGCCAGGGGGGCCGCGTCGCATGGACCCTGGGCACGGGTGGCACGCCCAGGCAGCCCCAGCAAGAACGGCATGGGCCGCTCGCCCAATGTACGGCAGTGGTGGGCGCGCCAGCCAGGACGCGGTCGCCCATCGCAACCGAACCCCCGAGTCCCTACCCCTCGACTGACTGCCCACCGTGCGAGCCAGGGGTGCCACGTTGCACGGACCCTGGGCACGAGTGGCACACCCGGGCAGCCCCCAGCAGGCACGGCATTGGCTGCTCGCTCAGTGTGCGGCAGAGGTGGGCGCGCCAGCCAGGCCGCGGGCGCCCATCGCGAGCAGCCCCCTTGTCCCTGCCCCTCGACTGACTGCCCAGCGTCCGAGCAGGGGGTGCCGTGTCACAAGGACCCTGGGCATGGGTGGCATGCCCAGGAAGCCCCCAGCAGGCACAGCATGGGCTGCTCGCCCAGCGTGCGGCAGCGGTGGGCGCGCCAGCCAGGCCACAGGCGCCCATCGCGAGCCAGCCCCCTCGTCCCTGCCCCTCGACTCACTAGCCAGCGTGCGAGCCAAGGGTGCCGTGTCGCACAGACCCTTGACACGGGATGGGCTGCTCGCCCAGCGTGCAGCAGCGATGGCCGTGCCAGCCAGGCCGCGGACGCCCATCGCGAGCTAGCCCCCACGTTCCTGTCTCTCGACTAACTGCCCAGCGAACGAGCCAGGGAGGCCGCGTCGCACGGACCCAGGGCACGGGTGGCATGCCCAGGTAACCTCCAGCAGGCACGTCATGGGCTGGTCGCCCAGCTTGCAGCAGCGGTGGGCGCGCCAGCCAGGCCGTAGGCGCCCATCGCGAGCCAGCCCCCGAGTCCCTGCCACTCGACTGACTGCCCAGCGTGTGAGGCAGGGGTGCCCCGTCGCACGGACCATGGGCACGGGTGGCAGGCCCTGGCAGCCACCAGCAGGCACGGCATGGGCTGCTCGCCCAGCGTGCGGCAGCGGTGGGCTCGCCAGCCAGGACGCGGGCGCCCATCGCGAGCCAGCCCGCATGTCCCTGTCCCTCGACTAAGTGCCCAGCGAGCGAGCCGGGGGGGCCGCGTCGCACGGACCCTGGGCACGAGTGGCACGCCCGGGCAGCCCCCAGCAGGCACTGCATTGGCTGCTCGCCCTGCGTGTGGCAGCGGTCGGCGCGCCAGCCAGGCCGCGGGCGCCCATCATGAGCAGCCCGCTCGTCCCTACCGCTCGACTAACTGTCCAGCGTTCAAGCCAGGGGTGCCGCGTCGCAAGGACCCTGGGCACGGGTGGCACTCCCAGGAAGCCCCCAGCAGGCACGGCATGGGCTGGTCGCCCAGCTTGCAGCAGCGGTGGGCGCTCCAGCCAGGCCGTGGGCGCCCATCGCGAGCCAGCCCCCGAGTCCCTGCCCCTCGACTGACTGCCCAGCGTGCGGCAGCGGTGCGCTCGCCAGCCAGGACGCGGGCGCCTATCGCGAGCCAGCCCCCATGTCCCTGTCCCTCAACTAAGTGCCCAGCGAGTGAGCCAGGGGGGCCGCGTCGCACGGACCCGGGGCACGGGTGGCACGCCCAGGTAACCTCCAGCAGGCACGGCATGGGCTTGTCACCCAGCTTGGGGCAGCTGTGGGCGCGCCAGCCAGGCCGTGGGCGCCCATCGCGAGCCAGCCCCCGAGTCCCTGCCCCTCGACTGACTGCACAGCGTGCGAGGAAGGGGTGCCGCTTCGCACGGACCCTGGGCACGGGTGGCAGGCCCGGGTAGCCACCAGCAGGCACGGCATGGGCTGCTCGCCCAGCATGCGGCAGCGGTGGGCTCGCCAGCCAGGATGCGGGCGCCCATCGCGAGCCAGCCCCCATGTCCCTGTCCCTCGACTAAGTGCCCAGAGAGCGAGCCAGGGGGGCCGCGTCTCACGGACCCTGGGCACGAGTGGCATGCCCGGGAAGCCCCCAGCAGGCACGGCATTGGCTGCTCGCCATGCGTGTGGCAGCGGTCGGTTCGCCAGCAAGGCCGCAGGCGCCCATCGCGAGCAGCCCCCTCGTCCCTGCCCCTCGACTGACTGTCCAGCATCCGAGCCAGGGGTGCCGCGTCGCAAGGACTCTGGGCACGGGTGGCACTCCCAGGAAGCCCCCAGCAGGCACGGCATGGGCTTCTCGCCCAGCATGCGGAAGCGGTGGGCGCGCCAGCCAGGCCGCGAGCACCCATCGCGAGCTAGCCCCCACGTTCTTGTCCCTCGACTATGTGCCCAGCGAGTGAGCCAGGCGGGCCACGTCGCACGGACCCTAGGCACGGGTGGCACACCCAGGCAACCCCCAGCAGGCACGGCATGGGCTGCTCACCCAGTGTGCGGCAGTGGTGGGCGCACCAGCCAGGCTGCGGTCGCCCATCGCGAGCCAGGCCCCTTGTCCCTGCCCCTCGACTGACTGCCCACCGTGCGAGCAAGGGGTGCCGCGTTGCACAGACCCTGGGCACGAGTGGCACGCCCGGGCAGCCCCCAGCAGGCACGGCATTGGCTGCTCGCCCAGCGTAAGGGAGAGGCGGGCGCGCCAGCCAGGCCGCAGGCGCCCATCGCGAGCCAGCCCCCTCGTTCCTGCCCTCAACTGACTGCCCAGCGTGCGAGCCAGGGGTACCGCGTCGCACGGACCCTGGGCATTGGTGGCATGCCCAGGTAGCCCCGAGCAGTTACGGCATGGGCTGCTCGCCCAATGTGCGGCAGTGGTGGGCGAGCCAGCCAGGCCGCGGTCGCCCATCGCGACCTAGCCCCCGAGTCCCTGCCCCTCGACTGACTGCCCAGCGTGCGAGCCAGGGGTTCTGCATCGCACAGACCCTGGGCACGAGTGGCATGCCCGGGCAGCCCCCAGCAGGCACGGCACTGGCTACTCGCCCAGCGTAAGGCAGCGGTGGGCGCGCCAGCCAGGCCTCGGGCGCCCATCGCGAGCAGCCACCTCATCCCTGCCCCTGGACTGACTGCACAGCGTACGAGGCAGGGGTGCTCATCGCACGGACCCTGGGCATGGGTGGCAGGCCCTGGTAGCCCCCAGAAGGCACGGCACGGGCTGCTCGCCCAGCGTGCGGCAGCGGTGGGCTCGCCAGCCAGGCCGCGGGCGCCCATTGCGAGGCAGCCCCCACGTCCCTGTCCCTCGACTAAGTGCCCACCGAGCGAGCCAGGGGGGCCGCGTCGCATGGACCCTGGGCACGGGTGGCACGCCCAGGCAATCCCCAGCAGGCTTGGCATGGGCGTCTCGCCCAATGTGCGGCGGTGGTGGGCGCGCCAGCCAGGCCGCGGTCGCCCATCGCGAGCCAGCCCCCTCGTCCCTGCCCCTTGACTGACTGCCCAGCGTGCAAGCCAGGGGTACCGTGTCGCATGGACCCTGGGCATTGGTGGCATGCCCAGGCAGCCCCGAGCAGTTACGGCATGGGCTGCTCGCCCAATGTGCGGCAGTGGTGGGCGAGCCAGCCAGGCCGCGGTCGCACTGACCCTGGGCACGAGTGGCATGCCCGGGCAGCCCCCAGAAGGCACAGCACTGGCTACTCACCCAGTGTAAGGCAGCGGTGGGCGCGCCAGCCAGGCCTCAGGCGCCCATCGCGAGCAGCCACCTCATCCCTGCCCCTGGACTGACTGTGCAGTGTACGAGGCAGGGGTGCGCATCGCACGGACCCTGCGCACGGGGTGGCAGGCCCTGGTAGCCCCCAGCAGGCACGGCACGGGCTGCTCGCCCAGCGTGCGGCAGCGGTGGGCTCGCCTGCCAGGCCGCGGGCGCCCATTGCGAGGCAGCCCCCACGTCCCTGTCCCTCGACTAAGTGCCCACCGAGCGAGCCAGGGGGGCCGTGTCGCATGGACCCTGGGCACGGGTGGCACGCCCACGCAGTCCCCAGCAGGCTTGGCATGGGCATCTCGCCCAATGTGCGGTGGTGGTGGGCGCGCCAGCCAGGCTGCGGTCGCCCATCGCGAGCCAGCCCCCTCGTCCCTGCCCCTCGACTGACTGCCCAGCGTGTGAGCCAGGGGTGCCGCGTCGCACGGACCCTGGGCACGAGTGGCACACCCAGGCAACCCCCAGCAGGCACGGCATTGGCTGCTCGCCCAGCGTGCGGCAGCGGTGGGCGCACCAGCCAGGCTGCGGGCGCCCATCGCGAGCAGCCCCCTCGTCCCTGCCCCTCAATTGACTGCCCAGAGCCGAGCCAGGGGTGCCGCGTCGCAAGGACCCTGGGCATGGGTGGCACGCCCAGGAATCCCCCAGCAGGCACGGCATGGGCTGCTCGGCCAGCGTGCAGCAGCGGTGGGCACGCCAGCCAGGCCGCAGGCGCCCATCGCGAGCCAGCCCCCTCATCCTTGCCCCTCCACTGACAGCCCAGCGTGCGAGCCAGGGGTGCCGCGTTGCACGGACCCGGGGAATGGGTGGCAGGCCCAGGCAGCACCAGCAGGCACGGCATGGGCTGCTCGCCCAGCATGCGGCAGCGGTGGGCGCGCCAGCCAGGCGGTGGGCGCCCATCGCGAGCCAGCCCCCGAGTCCCTGCCCCTCGACTGACTGCCCATCGCACGAGGCAGGGGTGCGCATCGCACGGACCCTGGGCATGGGTGGCAGGCCCGGGTAGCCCCCAGCAGGCATGGCATGGGCTGCTCGCCCAGCGTGCGGCAGCGGTGGGCTTGCGAGCCAGGCCGCGGTCGCCCATCGCGAGCCAGCCCCCACGTCCCTGTCCCTCGACTAAGTGCCCAGCGAGCGAGCCAGGGGGGCAGTGTCGCATGGACCCTGGGCACGGGTGGCATGCCCAGGCAGCCCCCAGCAGGCACGGCATGGGCTGCTCGCCCAATGTGTGGCAGTGCTGGGCGAGCCAGCCAGGCCGCGGTCGCCCATCGCGACCCAGCCCCCGAGTCCCTGCCCCTCGACTGACTGCGCAGCGTGTGAGCCAGGGGTGCCGCGTCACACGGACCCTGGGCATGAGTGGCATGCCTGGGCAGCCCCCAGCAGGCACGGCACTGGCTGCTCGCCCAGCGTGCGGCAGCGGTGGGCGTGCCAGCCAGGCCGCAGGCGCCCATCGCGAGCAGCCCCCTCGTCCCATCTCCTCGACCAACTGCCCAGCGTCCGAGCCAGGGGTGCCGTGTCGCAAGGACCCTGGGCATGGGTGGCACTCCCAGGAAGCCCCCAGCAGGCACGGCATGGGCTTCTCGCCCAGCATGCGGAAGCGGTGGGCGCGCCAGTCAGGCCGCGGGTGCCCATCGCGAGCTAGCGCCCACGTTCTTGTCCCTCGACTTTGTGCCCTGGGAGCGAGTCAGGGGGGCCACATCGCATGGACCCTGGGCACGGGTGGCACACCCAGGGAACCCCCAGCAGGCACGGCATGGGCTGCTCGCACAGTGTGCGGCAGCGGTGGGCGCACCAGCCAGGCCGCGGGCGCCCAACGCCAGCTAGCCCCCATGTTCCTGTCTCTCGACTAAGTGCCCAGCGCGCGAGCCAGGGGTGCCGCATTGCATGGACACTGGGCACAGGTTGAACACCCAGGCAGCCCCCAGGAGGCACGGCATGGACTGCTCACCCAGCGTGCGGCTGCGGTGGGCGCGCCAGCCAGGCCGCGGGCGCCGATCGCGAGCCAACCCCTCGTCCCTGCTCCTCGACTGACTGTCTTGCGTGGGAGCCATGGGTGGCAGGCACGGGTGGCAGGCCCAGGCAGCCCCCAGCAGGCACGGCATGGGCTACACGCCCAGCGTGCGGCAGCTGTGGGCGAGCCAGCCAGGCCGCGGGCGCCCATCGCGAGCCAGCACCCACGTCCCTATCCCATGACATAGTGCCCAGAGAGTGAGCCAGGGGGCCACGTCGCACGGACCCTGGGCACAGGTGGCACGCCCAGGCAGCCCCCTGCAGGCACGGAATGGGCTGCTTGCCAGCGTGCGGCAGCTGTTGGCGCCCCAGCCAGGCCGCGGGCGCCCATCGCGGGCCAGCCCCCTCCTCCCTGCCCCTCGACTGACTGTCTTGCGTGGGAGCCATGGGTGGCAGGCACGGGTGGCACGCCCAGGTAGCCCCAAGCAGGCACGGCATGGGCTTCACGCCCAGCGTGCAGCAGCGGTGGATGTGCCAGCCATGCATCGGGCGCCCATCGCGAGCTAGCCCCCACATCCATGTCCCTCGACTAAGTGCCCAGCGAGCGAGTCAGGGGGACCACGTCTTACAAACCTTGGGCACGTGTGGCACGCACAGGTAGCCCCCAGCAGGCACGGCATGGGCTTCTCGCCCAGCATGCAGAAGCGGTGGGCGCGCCAGTCAGGCCACGGGCGCCCATCGCGAGCTAGCGCCCACGTTCTTGTCCCTCGACTTTGTGCCCTGGGAGCGAGTCAGGGGGGCCACATCGCATGGACCCTGGGCACGGGTGGCACACCCAGGGAACTCCCAGCAGGCACGGCATGGGCTGCTCGCACAGTGTGCGGCAGAGGTGGGCGCACCAGCCAGGCCGCGGGCGCCCAACGCCAGCTAGCCCCCATGTTCCTGTCTCTCGACTAAGTGCCCAGCACGCGAGCCAGGGGTGCCGCATTGCATGGACACTGGGCACGGGTTGAACACCCAGGCAGCCCCCAGGAGGCACGGCATGGGCTGCTCACCCAGCGTGCGGCTGCGGTGGGCGCGCCAGCCAGGCCGCGGGCGCCGATCGCGAGCCAACCCCTCGTCCCTGCTCCTCGACTGACTTCCCAACGTGCGAGCCAGGGGTGCTGCATCATACAGACACTAGGCATGGGTTGCACGCCCAGGCAGCCCCCAGCTGGCACGACATGGGCTGCTCACCCAGCGTGCAGCAGCGGTGCGCGCGCCAGCCAGGCCATGGGCGCCCATCGTGAGCCAGCCCCATCGTCCCTTCCCCTCGACTGACTGCCCAGCGTGCGAGCAAGGGGTGCCATGTCGCACTGACCCCGGGCACGGGTGGCAGGCCCAGGCAGCCCCCAGCAGGCACGGCATGGGCTACACGCCCAGCGTGCAGCAGCTGTGGGCGAGCCAGCCAGGCCGCGGGCGCCCATCGCGAGCCAGAACCCACGTCCCTATCCCATGACATAGTGCCCAGAGAGTGAGCCAGGGGGCCACGTCGCACAGACCCTGGGCACAGGTGGCACGCCCAGGTAGCCCCCTGCAGGCACGGAATGGGCTGCTTGCCCAGCGTGCGGCAGCTGTTGGCGCCCCAGCCAGGCCGCAGGCGCCCATCGCGGGCCAGCCCCCTCCTCCCTGCCCCTCGACTGACTGTCTTGCGTGGGAGCCATGGGTGGCAGGCACGGGTGGCATGCCCAGGCAGCCCCAAGCAGGCACGGCATGGGCTTCACGCCCAGCGTGCAGCAGCGGTGGGTGTGCCAGCCATGCCGCGGGCGCCCATCGCGAGCTAGCCCCCACGTCCATGTCCCTCGACTAAGTGCCCAGCGAGCGAGTCAGGGGGACCACGTCTTACAAACCTTGGGCACGTGTGGCACGCACAGGTAGCCCCCAGCAGGCACGGCATGGGCTGCTCGCCCAGCATGCGGCAGCGGTGGCCGCGCCAGCCAGGCCGCGGGCGCCCATCGCGAGCCAGCCCCCTCGTCCCTTCCCCTCGACTGACTGCCCAGCATGCGAGCCAGGGGTGCCATGTCGCACTGACCCCGGGCACGGGTGGCAGGCACAAGCAGCCCCCAGCAGGCACGGAATGGGCTGCACGCCCAGCGTGCGGCAGTGGTAGGCGAGCCAGCCAGGCCGCGGGCACCCATCGCGAGCCAGCCCCTTCGTCCCTTCCCCTCGACTGACTGCCCAGCGTGCGAGCAAGGGGTGCCACGTTGCTCAGACCCCGGGCACGGGTGACAGGCCTAGGCAGCCCCCAGCAGGCACGGCATGGGCTGCACGCCCAGCGTGCGGCAGCGGTGGGCGAGCAGGCCAGGCCGCGGGCACCCAACGTGAGCCAGCCCCCACGTCCCTATCCCTTGACATAGTGCCCAGCGAGCGAGCCAGGGGGCCACGTCGCACAGACCCTGGGCACGGGTGGCACGCATAGGCAGCCCCCAGCAGGCACGGCATGGGCTGCTCGCCCAGCATGCGGCAGCGGTGGGCGCGCCAGCCAGGCCACGTGCGCCCATCGCGAGCCAGCCCCCTCATCCTTGCCCCTCGAATGACTGCCCAGAGTGCGAGCTAGGGGTGCCACAGAAGTCGCCAGCAGGCACGGCGCCAGCCTTGCCAGGGGCACCCCACGCGAGGCAGTCGCGAGCACGCTGTGAGGCTCAGCACATGCTGTGGGCGTTGATTTCATGGGCAAGCTGGCCTTGGCCGTGGCCCCTGGCTCTGGTGGACCCTGAGGGCTGCCATGGGGTGGCTGGAGGTGCGCTGGACAGGGCAGCCAGCATGCACCATGGGCCAGGCAGAGGCGCAGCTGCCCCAGCCTGCTAGCCGCAATGCCCAGTTGCGAAATTGTTGTGAATTGACCATATTTTCATCATGGAATTGGTCCCGAAATTACTCAAATAATTCGTGTAATTCATGAGGAGTCTGCCCCTGAAGTTTGGGATCATTTCGACTCACGGGCTATTTTTGATGATTTTTTCAATTTTCGGCTGTAGAAAATTCATTAAACAAATTTAGTGCCCAGAAAATTCTGAAATTCTTTCTGGTGGTAGATATGATTATTCTCCATTTACGTACAAAGTTTCAGCTCAAAATTCCAAGTAAATAATTTTTTAGACCCATTATGACGGCTCAGATATATTGATGTTTCCTCTTGTCGGGAGTGAAATTTCATTTAAGACTCTTTAGGGGGGAGGTGGTCACCTAGCTTGCTGGGTGCCAACAGGCCATGCGTGCCTCCCCCCCTGCCCATCCCACGTGGGCAGGTGCTGGGCTTGGGCAACCCAGCGCGCATGGCATGGGCAGGGCGGCTTGCTGCCTTGCCCATCCAGCCGGTGGTGCGTGGCTGTGGCGGCCTACACCGCCGGCAGGCAGGTGGCCGGCGACGTCGGCCGAAGAGTGTGGGACGCCTGATCAGTAGCCAACGGAGTGGGGAAAACGTGGGAAACGAAATTCGCTAAATTGTGGGCAACGAAATGAGAAAAATCGTGGGATAATTAGCTGGGATGTGGCTACACAAGCTCGACGGTGTGGGCGGCGAAGCTAACAATGATGCATGCTATGCGAGGGCCAAATTTCTGGGGGGATTTTGACCATGCGGAGTGCTTCGTCGCAGGCCCTCGAGGCGGCAGATGCGGGGCTGGATCCCGACTCCCAGGCTTGCCTCGGTGGTCTCGTTGTGCAGCGCGATCGGCGACACGATCATCGGTTGTTAGCAACGAGCGAGCCATACGGCCAGCCTGGGCAAGGCGTGACACCTCTGCTGCCAAGCCCTCATCGGTGGGAAAAACGTGGGCAAT